>RQTK01001393.1:0-41210 GCA_003991915.1 Elysia chlorotica | reverse complement strand
ACTACTACTACTACTACTACTACTACTACTACTACTACTACTACTACTACTACAGTAGTAGCAGCAGCAGTAGTAGTAGACGTAGTAATAAAAGATTTTTTGTTGTTTTTGCTATTACACGAATTCATATGTTGTGTTTGTTGGACTTATTCTCGTTATCTTTTTGTCGATCTCTGTATTTAATTCGTCTCCTCTATTTCTGTTCAATATAGCCCACAATACTACTATTAGTTGTAAGGCAGGAGCGTCTTGTGATATTCCCGAAGGCAAGGTTGGACTATCTGTCGAAGTAAATGATAAAACAAAAGCTGAGGAATGCGAGGGCAAGGTTGCCTTGTCTGCAGACATGAAGAACGTGCTAGTGAAAACAGGCTGCAGCGCTGAAATCTTTAAAGTATCAGTTGTTGACCGTGAGTAATTTGTCCACGTTTTCATCAAATTTAGTCAGTCAGTATTGATATTATAAAATATAAAATGTGTTGTATTAGTAGAATATATCAAGAATTTACGAAACATTTTTATCAAATACTTGGTGCTCTCAGTAATTTATCGAGTGGTCGAGAAAAATCAAAAGATTGAAGTAAATTGTGGGTTATTATAAGAAATAGAAAGCAGTCCGAAAAAAAGAATAGTGGAGGAAGATAAATGTGTCAAACGATAGAAATTATCTCATACAATTTTTTTTCACAGATGGAAAACTTAAGTTAGTGACGTAAAACATGCAATTTTCTTTACCAACAAATAGACCTGTTTTATAAGAAATAGAGATGAAAGTTTGAATGCCTAGTAACCTTTCTTTTTCACTTTTTTTCATGCCGTTGGATTTGCCTGCGGTGTTATCGTCTTCAGAGAAGGTATATGAATCTCCTAAACCAGTAGGTAAGTTGCCGACTTCAAAAACGTTTATAAAATAATTATATATCAATGAAATTGATTTAATGCTCAGGGGGTTCCTTTTTTCTTTCTTGATCGGGAGACAGTAAAAGGATACTGAAGCTCCACAAAGTCTTCCTTGCTGGCCTTCCAGAATATTTCGAGGCCTCACATCACGTGACTTTGCTCTCAAACTTAGTGATAGTAAATCTCTTAGCTCAATGCGTTCCATTCACTTGTTGGGTTAGAGAACAAAAAGTTCAGATGAGCTGATGAATAACTCGTTTTGTCCTCTACAAATCGATAACAGTATGAGCTTGATCAGTCCAAAATCCCTTATGTTACACAAATTATGTTACTCTTTTAAAGGTGAACAGAAATGGCCACCTGAATTGCCGCTAAGAAATAATTTGTAATTTACTCGAAGAAATAAATTACTCGTTAGGATCAATAGTCATGATGTCACAAGAAACATAGTCGCTGGTTCTAAAGAACAATGATCTCTGGACCCACTACAGAAAGATAGCGATATCAGTAAAAACCTTTACGTACAAGAGTATTCTCTTTTTTTTGTCTTAGCAGAAATGATAAAGCCCAGTATTGTTGCCACTGACAAAAACGCCCCCCCCCCCCCCCCCGATTGCCATGGATCTTCGGCTCCAACGGATATTAACTATTTTAAATTCAAACACATCGAACCATCACAGACATATATAGGTAAAAGTCACTACCTTTAATGCTGTCGTGTAATTTATCTAAAACTCTAACGTTTTGTGTTCCGAACCCTGCCTGCCTCCTTCCTCCAGTGACCTGGGTCGGTGGCAACACCAAAGTGCTCAAGGTTGGCGAGAGGAGCGGCCAGACGCCTTACCAGGTGGACGCGCCCCGCATGGCCCCTGCGGCCTCCAATAGTACACAGGGCTGTTTCATGGCCCTCCTGCACAATGGAACTAAGCTTGATCTGCAGCCAAACCCCGACTGCAATGACAAGTTACCTTTCATATGTGGATATGGTGAGCGCGATTCGCTAAAGCTTGTGCCTACATTCCCTGATATCTTCTTTGGATTATACAGCCGTGAAATATCATATAAAGGATATTGAACTCTGACTTTGTCTTACTATCCATTATAACTAACCAAGGAACCAATCTGACCTTGTTTTATTATCAATCAAAAAACAATCCCAAACCTAGAACTAGTTCAAGACCCACAATTAGGACGAAAGACAGAAAGACAAATTAAAAACATAGATGGGATTTGAATCACCTTTTTCTATACGACACTAAATTGCCTTGCCAGAGTAAGACTATGCCGGGTAACAACTAAGCCGTCCACATCTACCATTATACTGTACGAGACAGCGATAGAGGCTTGGACAGTCTAAGCAAGACAGGCGATCTAAGCAAGCAAATAACTGTTAACGACAACAACAAAAAAGAAAACAAAAAGACATCGAGACTTTTTGCACCATTTAAATCGATTGATAAATAAAAGTATTTACGTATTATGTCTTTAAACTCACTGCATTGATTTCAAGTGTTCATTTGAGAAACGTAAAGTATCATTTTAACCATGTTTTTGAATGATAAACATTAAAGTAATAATATGTCTTTTTATTTAGAGACTATTAATTAAAAAACAAAACACGTTTTAGTAAAAAATTATCAGATAAGGACAATTAATGAAAAGCTATATTATCTTTGTTTCTATTTCAGATAACAGAGTCGATTATGATTTTGGTGAGTGGTCTGCAAAATTGTTAGGATACTTAACCCCGTATAAATATCGAAATTTCAAATTACTTGTAATGACCCGAACTGGGGCTTCCATTATGAACGCTGAGCAGCAGGCTGTGGCGGAAAGTCTGGCCAACAGCACTGGGTGAGTGAGCCCCGTCGCCGTGCTTGGTTCTTTATCAACCTCGTACACACACCTTATAACGCAGTGTAATATTATAATTAAATCCTCTTTTATTGTGATTTGATACCTACCCTTCCATAAGTCGACGGTCCAAACCCCGAAAAGATCAATATATCTTCGCTTATTTTCACTAAATTTAATTTCTAACCATTGCTGTGACTATTTAAAATTTAAGCTCTGTACTTGTAAAGATTCTTATGAAATTGTTTTATTGAATCTGCTACTTCATAAACTCTACACCCCAAACATTAAACCAGTACTTTCCGAACCGACACACTTAACCATTAAGTGATATTAACCTTCTATGCAAATTGGCCCATATTTCTTTCAAATTGTCCGACATTTTCCGAATTATGTTCTAACCAAAATTACTGAGTTTGAAATAACTTGATCTGCAATAAACCAATAATTTTCATCTACGTGAGAAAACATACAATTTAATACTCATATTTAATAATCGTTTCTACTTTTTGTCTGTTTTAACAGGAAGAGTTTGTGGGTCTCTGCAAAGTATGACGCGGCCAACCAGGCCTACAGATGGGCAGACAACTCTTACGTTATGTACTCCAACTGGCAAGATGATGTGCCAAGAGTAAGCTTTCAGTTGTACTTTTACTTTTCTTTTCGTGTAGCAAAAAATTCTGAAAAAAATTATACGTGCCGAACTAAAATAAGAATTTACTAGTAATCGCAACCATACCGCAACAACACCTTACAAAAACACCTAAATAAAGATATTCTTTAAAAACCTAAAGATTTGACTTTAATTTATATATGAAGTCAATTGTTTCCAAGAAAAATTAATATTCATTCAAAAATTGCATCTCTTTGTTTCAATGATAATGGAACAAAAATGTTTTGATTTGCGGAAAGCAATAGGTATTTAAAAAAATAAAAATATATCTGTGTTCATATACCTAGTAATATAACCTAAATCTTTTTTAAAGAATAAAATTCAACAATAGCTCCATAATCCTTATTCAGCACCATGCGACCTATGGATCCACAAAGTTGACACTATAAGATTTAAAAAACATTTTTTAAATCTTTGCTCTGAATAACTTTTGATTAAAAAAAAGCGATGATTCCTATTAAAAATGTTGCCCAGGCATAATTTCCTGGATCCCTTCTTGTTGATGTACCAAATCAGTACAAACATCGTCAATCATGACGATTTTTTTATCAACTTTATTGGAGTTTTTATCTCGTCGTGCAACTGTTCAGACTGAGTATTCTAGGTGCTTTCTCTCCCGATTTTTCATCCACTTTCCCTCCCTTTATTTTTCTACACAATACCTCTTTACTTGTGTATCTACTGGAACTCACACTTTCCCTCCCTCTATTTTTCCACACAATACCTCTTTACTTGTGTATCTACTGGAACTCACATTTTCCCTCCCTCTATTTTTCCACACAATACCGCTTTTCCTGTCTATCTACTGGAACTCAATAGTGATTATTAATGTTAACCAAGACTTAGTTCTATGATATTCTTCTGGCGGTCCACAGCACGATGTAGGCGGGCAGAAACACTACTGCACCACTGTGAACAGGTCGACAGGCCGCTGGGACACTCAGCCGTGCGAACTTCTGAGGAAACCTGCCCTGTGTGGACCTCCACGTAAGTCACAGTCAAAGTTTGTTGTAACAGGGAAAGGCTAATCAGTCGATAACACTGTGATTCCTTCATATGACGTCCGTATATGGGTGCACGGTTTTTTGGTAAACCTTTATAATCATCGTAAACAGTTTGACTGGTTGGTAGATTTCTTAATTCCCATTATCAGAAACCAGGCTATGTCGTAGAAGAGTTTCAAGACTAATGCCCGACAGTTCTATGCTGTACCACACAAGAAGGCAAAAGCTTACAAATTTTCCTTTTTTTTAAGTTTTTATACCCATACATAATCAATTTATAAGTTTTCAGATAAGCACAAATAAAATTTGACAATAAATGCATTAATATTTAAATATGTCCATTCTCACTGCAACTGGTACAGTGTGAATAATTTTCCATTCCACTTCATTCAATTTCTTTTATTATAACTGCTACTTTTCATTTGTAATTTGATAAATTGATGCGTATGTATAATGTATGAGGTTTTATGAAGGGGTACGTTATAGACATTAAATGCTTCATTATAAAAGTCTATTTCTATAAAGATAATTTTTAAAGCCCTAATTATTTAAACTTTGTAAAGCTGACGATGATAATTATACTGGTGGGGTGTTGGTTGTTGTTTTTCTCAGAATCAAAGAAGCCACTATGGTTTACCCCATTCTATCCCGTGGACGGATTCCGCTCTGTCCAAACACTGAAGGAAGAGATACGCAGACTCAAGCGCGAGGTAAATTACGTCGTTTTGGCAATGGTGCCACGGCATTCCATCAGCTGTTTTGCATTTTACTATAGGTGTGAAAAAATAGCCACAAAAAATGTTAAAAAGACAACAACAGGCGCGTTTGAGAGAATGGGAGAGAAAGAGAGAAAGAGATAGATAGATAGATAGAGAGAGAGAGAGAGAAAGAGAGAGAGAGAGAGAGAGAGAGGGAGAGGGGGGGAGAAAATGAGAGAGAAAGAGAGGAGACTGACAGACAGGCAGACAGACAGACAGACAGACAGACAAAGACACGTAGAAAGATTGCAAGAGAGAGGGAAGGGAAGAGATAGTATACATAAACACATTGTACTATTTGAATGCTACTTATAGCGACATCTAAAACAGTTTTGCCTCTAAAACAGACGTTCCTAACCATAAATAAATTTATATGAAAGTATTTGGGAAGAAACAAAAATTAATGCCACTGTGTCAATACAACAGTTTTTAAGAAGAAAACATTGAGCTCATATTTGTGATCAATAATAATTTTTGTTCCAGTGAACTTTTTTTTTAAAGTAACCCAAATAATCATTAACAACCGGGTACTCTAACTAGGACTATGTGTGTGAGAAACCAAAGCTGATGGAATGCAGTGCTAAGTCGAAAAGCGGCAATCATTGGGTTACCAACAGCAACCAGAACTGTAACACCATCAAGTGCACAGAGAATGACATCAGCTGCAAGGAAGACAGGGAACTGGACTGTTCCACGTTCAGAGTCAGATTCCTGTGTCCACAAGGTTAGTTCAGTTTTAAATCTACCAGGCCATATACGTGAGTGGCACTCTAGTGCGGAATACCTTGTACTTGACAGCTCACATAGTGACACTCACAGAACCAACAGGAACATAATGCGACTGACAAATCGGGGAGCAAACTTTGAAACTCCCGGTTAGTTAATACTAGAAGCGTATCTGACACTGATCTACCGCCCCACCCTCTTCTAGCATCACCCTTCTCTTTCTGTTTAGCTTTTGAAAAATGGTTCAAGATAACTCGGAGAGGGGAGAGAATAAGGTACATGTATATCATAGTAATGGTGTAATCCAAGTTTGATTTCATATTTCATCCTTATGAAAAGAGTACTTTTTACAATTCAATACTTCATTGTTGAAAAAAGAACGATAAATACAGCGCTGCAAAAACAAAAAAAAAACAACACTAATCAATTTGTTTCTGAAGAATCGAATGAAACAATACAACACCACATGATGTAAAACTACCTTCGGAGTTGGTTGATATTTTATAAACAAGAAAAGTTTCTTTCAAATCTTCGAGGAACCTGCTTGAATAGCGTGCCATTTGGTACCACTTTGAAAACTATGCTTTCTCAGTTTGTATTCAGATTATATAAAAGTATTCTATAGGAGCCGAAAAATCTTTTAAAATCTTTTTCTCGCAGCTTCCCATAGCTTAAAGTGTAACTAATTTATAGAAAAGAACAATATACTAGTGAATTATGCTTTTGATATGTTTACCGTCAAGTCAAAATGAATCATCCTGTAAAAAATAATTAATAGTCAACAAGGGTGAATCAGGCACAAGTCGGTATTTTTACTTTCAAGTAATTAAAAGTCATAAAATGCACTTAAGGACAATATCATTTCAATTCTACCATATTTGCTTGACAGAGATAATCTCTTTAACTTGGAAATTGAAAAAGTTAAAGACAGATAATTTTTTGCTATGTTTACTGAGCTGTAACTCAAAACTGATATAAGTTATTTTTGGCTGATTCTCCGTTGTTGCTTCGCAAGTGTGCATTTGGCGCATTATCTTTGTTATTTTCTTATCCCATTACAGAGGAAGACCAGTGCTCTCAATATAGCCAATGTCATAACTAATTTTCTTATTGTAAATTTGATTATACTTTTGATGTGTTTACCGTCAAGTTAAAAAAATGATGCTGTAAAACACAATTACTACACAACAAAGGTGAATCATGCACAAGTCGGTATTTTTACTTTCAAGTAATCAAAAGTCTGTAAAATGAGCATAAAATGCGCTTCTACTGCAATTCTACCACATTTGCTACACAGAGAAAATCTCTTTAATTTGAAAATCGAAAAAGGTCAAGACAGATAATTTTTTGCTATGTTTACTCAGCTGTAAAACTGATATAAACGATTTGTGCCTAATTTTCCGTGATTGCTTCACGAGTGTGCATTTGTCTCATTATCTTTTGTATTTTCTTATCCAATTACAGAGGAAGACCAGTGCAAGGAGCTGAATAAGCTCCAGGCTCCAGCTTGTGGAGGGGGTCAGGTCTGTTCCCCTGCACCCAACCACTACGTGTGTCGCTGTCCGCCTGGCTCCATGTACAGCAAGGTTTCCAAGAAATGCGTCAGTGAGTGACCAACAGTAGATAATTATTCTGTACAAGGCAACATAACTCTGGGAAACGCAGTTGACAAACGACAGGATAGATAGATAGATAGATCAGTTGAGTTGAGTTGAGTTGGTTTAACGTCCAACATCAGCACTATATAGGCTATATTGTGTACGCGCCCCAAGACTGACGTCGAACAATTTTATCTGCTGCCACAAACGAAACAAGGGAAGGGGGGATGCCATGACTCTTGTCTCATCCGGTCACAATTAAGTGACAAATAGATAGATAGATAGATAGATATATAGATAGATAGATAGATAGATAGATAGATAGATAGATAGATAGATAGATAGATAGATAGATAGATAGATAGATAGATAGATAGATAGATAGATAGATAGATAGATAGATAGATAGATAGATAGATAAAGAGATAGATAGATATTAAGAGATGTACGCAGAGACGGAGAAAGATGGGAGAGGGAAGAGACAAACAGAGAGAGAAAGTGAGAGAGATAGATAAATAAATAAAAAGAGAGAGGGAGGGAGACATTTTTATTTGTTTTTCTTTCCATTAACAGAATGCTTCGGGTTAGCTTTAAAGTCAGCCTTATCGGTACATGCAGCCTATAATCCAAACCGCTTGTTCTCCATCCAGAGTTCTGCGGCGAGTGTTACTCGTGGGGAGACCATCACTATAGCACCCTGTCTGGAAAAAGATATGATTTCATGGGGTCCTGCAAGTATGAAAATGCGTTATCTAAACCATAGAACTTAAAATAATATACACAAACATTGATCTCGAAGCGTCATTCATTAAACGTCTTATCTCAAGCAGCGCAAAGAAATGAAACATTAGCTCGGAGATAGATACCCCCCCCCCCAAAAAAAAAACAAAAAAAAACCCCACATAGTTAGGTTTAAAACATTATCTAAAATATTACTAATAATGGCCCAAGATGTAACCCTACAAGATCTACTTGACAACAACTCTAAAAATTAATAAACTTCGCAATTATTTGCAGAAAATTCTCAACTTTATGCGTGAACTAGTCCATATTTATATTCATATCTTTTATAATAACAGATCCTCTAATTATCGGATAGGGAAATTGTTTTTATAGTCCTTAACAGTTCCAAGCTTTTTTTTTTTTTACACCTTTTCACATACGCTTTATTGCATACGTTCTGAAAGGTATAAATTCTCTGGCGTATGCAACACAACTGACATGGCGGATAAACCAAACTACGACATCTACACGACCAACGTGCCCTGCGCCAACATCAGCCGCAACGACGCCACTTGTCTAGACACGGTGGAGATCCACCTGAGAAACGTGCCCGTCAAGGCCAACAAGAAAAACTTTGTGTTTAAGGTCAAGGTCGCCGACAAAGGTTATGAGGTAAGACGCTTTCGTGAATTTAGAACACGTTGTGAAGGTTACTGGTATTGGGTAAGTTTTACTTCTAACCGGTGGGCTATCAAGTTTTAAAAGAAATAGTATCTTTTTTAGGTTGTGGTAATATTATATGCCGTCGATTTTTCAAAGACCCTATTTAAAACTGGCTGGGGAGCTGGAAGCCGAAATTCGAACCTTCTCGTCGTCAGTTTGGTACACTAAAATCTGAGCCATCTTGTGCACAAATTGCGTCATCAGTTTCCATTGTTTGTTTTAGTTTTGGAGAAAATAATGTTTTCATTAACCTGCAATATGTCCTTAAAGGTGGATAATTCGATTATCCCAATTTCCGTTTTCAACGAACACATAAACTTTGCTTAGTTAAACACATAATTTGAATAGCTTTCTGTACGAACTTTAAGAGATGTGCATTTCCATTAGCAGTTCTTATTTAAATAGGAGAAAGTTTGCCTGATGGCAGTTTATTATTTACACGTGTAACAGCTTCCGCAATGTGAGGGGGTATATGAAATCACAAGAATATTAACATCCATTCCTATTATCGAACTTCATTACGCCTATTATCTTTCACTCTACGTTGTTATGTATAACTCCGAATTGAAAATAAAATAAATCATTTACTACAACAGCCACTGAAATTTTGATGTTAATCTGCATGCTGGTTAATGACTTTACCCTACAAATACTGTAGTAGGTATTGGCATTTATAATTGCAAAAGAAAGACGAACGCCACTTTGCACTGATTTGCATGGGATTAACTATTTAGAGATGGGGCTACGTAGCATCAGCTCATCATGACAGTTTCATCTTCCTCAAAAAGGGTTCATAAAGTAGTTTTTATTTTATCTTTTTATCTTATCACATGACACTGCGATTGAGATAAAGCTCATAAATTTCTATGTTCGCCCATCATGGCTCTAAATAGGTAATATCTGGTTATTTCTACGAACTCTACATGTTCTATGGAATCCTGTACGTGGATGCAATGGCACATCTGAGGTTCGAACTCTGGACTTACAGTTCTTCAGTCAAGATAGTCTGAACTACCTAGTGCATATCGTTCCGAACTATTCTAAGCTGTCTGATACGTGCTCATCAGGCAAACTAGGTGGCTGGCCAAACGGGTAGCCGGCACGAATGTGTTAGTGTCAGTAAAATATGACCAATGGGATAAAAGTCCTGGTGCCCCGGTCTGTCTCTGTGTGGCAGCGCGTAATGTTGCAAGACGTTAGTTCTAGGTGGTAGCCGAGATGTTCCCAAGATGTTCTCTTGTTACTGAGTATGGATGTCCACAAACCAAGAACTCAACACCATATTAACTGCCTAACCCAACGTCTAAACCTCAGATAAACGGCAAGCGGGTGAGCGAGCAGGTCACTGTGAAGGATGACGTGTACAAGGTGGTGGTCAGGCCGCACTACTTCAGCCTAGTGGCCTACGCCCCCGACCTCAAGATTCTCCTCGACGGCAAAGAGTTGCGTGTTCGGGTTCCTGGTAAGACGGTCGTTTTTCACATACTTTTGTGTTTGCCACAGGGCAAAGATAATAATTTTGAAAAAATCACAAGAGTTGCTACACTGGAATTTAAGAATATGCGATAATTTATTATGCCTCTCCTTAAACCCCCTTGTCTTAAAGACTCCTCTAGAAGACGAAAATAATTCACTTCTAATTGGATTATCTGTGCAGACTCTTTCAGCGGGAACCTGTGTGGTTTATGCGCTGACTGCTACACAGACCAGTTCACCATGAGGAACGGCAGCACAGTGGATGTCCCTCACACCAACGGCTTCTACGACAACAAAGCCATCCTTCCAGTTGCGCTGGACTGGCTAGAGAGAACAAACGAATTTGAAAACAAGAGGTGGTCACTTGACTTGTAAATTAGCGTAAAATATTCCGCCAAAAGAAGCCTTTTAGTATGATATCATTCTGATGTCATAAACCGCGCTCTCTCTCTCTCTCAATCTCTCTCTCTCTCTCTCTCTCTCTCTCTCTCTCTATCTCTCTCTATATATATCTATCTATCTCTATCTCTATCTCTCTCTCTCTCTAGTCTCTCTCTATCTCTCTCTTTCTCTCTCTCTCACGTACCTTTAGAGTCAATGAAATGAATGACTACATTGTCTATTACTAATCTTTCACACTCACAGTGAGAGCCACATGTATCGCTCATCATCACCTGCCAGATATTTTAGCTATGTTACTATTGCTTTAATGCTGTTCCTTGTAGCAGACTTTGATCGGTTGTTGCGCATTGCTTATTTTTTCAAAGGCAATATCTTTCCTACACATATTTGCATTGTAATTTTACTTTGTCCCCCGAAATATGTTTTTTCATCATGAGATAATCCCTAACCAAAAGTACACTCTTGAATATCATGCTAGGTTAGTATAGATTAATTATAATTATGTCTATCTTTATGTTCTTATTCAAAAGAGTTCATGATGCATTTTAATATAGCATTGTATTGTGAGATTTTCCATAACGCGAGTTTTTTTTTGTTTCATTATTGCTCTTCAGTTGCGGAGTGAAAGAGTTTAGAGACAATTGCTCGCTCGCGCAAAAGCAAAACATGACAGATGCTAATCTGTGTGGTATCTTCAAACAGAAGGACAGCCCGTTGCAAAAATGTTTCAATTCTGTAAGTGTTAAATATTTAAGCATAAAGCAGCAAAATCAATGGTTCAACATAACTTTCAACTCATACATAACTTTTAAACATATTAATGACCATTAAGTTTCTCTAAATGGTTATTACTTAAGTCTTAAAATTTTCTGTTTGTGCAAGGAAATGTGAAATTAATTTGATCTTAATTTCTAATTAACTAATGTCTTTAAAATAAACAGTTGGTTTTTTTTTACCTTCTTGAAAATGATTTGATAATAATGCATAAGGTGAGATCATCGACTCCATTTCCATGGAGTTCAAAACTGCTTATTAGTCAAATACTGTCTAAACTTATGGGGTGATTTTAAATAGAAGGCAATGGATCATTGATTGTAGTGAACACAAGTAGCGATATGGTTTTATTGTGATGGTTTTGTGTGTGTGTGTGTGTGTGTGTTGTTTGTTGTTTGTTGTTTGTTTTTTTGGGGGGAGGGGGGGAAATGGGTGTATTAAAAGATAATTACAATATGACTCAGTTGAAAATTATGCATTCTTTTCTTCGCCAGACAAACCTGAAGCCTCAAGACTTCTTCATCAACTGCATCTACGACCTGTGTGAGATGAAGGACCCCCAGGTGGCGGTCTGTGGGATCGTGTCAGAGTTTGCACAGCAGTGCCTGGCCAAGGGCGTGCTGGTGGACTGGAGAACACCATCCTTCTGCCGTGAGAAGCTTCATGATTATTTCTCTTTGTTGTTGTTGAAACTCAGGTTCTAATATTAATTTTGTATTGTTATATTCGAACACTCCATCACGCTTGTGCCTCTGTTTTCCACAGCACACAGTTACAGTTTTAGATGCGATGAAAATATTATTGTGGTGAACAATGCTCTTTCGCTACATAAAATGTCTACATTGGCTATTTTACCTTAAAAGTTTGAAAAAAAAACAGCAGCTAGAGTTTGACTCTAAATTGACTCTTATTGCCTTGTGGGTTTTTTTTAACTAAATGTACATCATCGCAATTGTCCTCCACAGCTATGCAGTGTCCGGTGGACATGGTGTACCGTGTGGACGCCTCCTGTCCGAATCGCTGCGAGGATGTGCCAGGGATCAAGGCCCCGTGTGACGAGGCGCCCGCAGAGGGGTGTGTTTGCAAGGACGGACTCTACCTGTTGGACAACAAGTGCGTGCCCAAGTCACAGTGTGGCTGCCAGGTCGACGGCAACGACGGCCAGTTCATCAAGATGTTACAGGTGAGTGAAGAATGACTGTGAGGCGGTTGAAGGAGTGTAAAAATATCCTGGTGTAAAGTGGAGTAATGTAGGAGGTTTTGCAAGCATATTCCGCCATTCACTTAAAGGCGTAACAAGGAAGGAGCACAATGGATGCTACCCAAGTACTGTATAGGTACTTTTGGATGTAGATAACAGTAGACATTTAAACTTTCAGCCTAAGACTGGTTACCTATGAAAATTAATAATAAAAAATTAACAAGTATTTCAGAACGTTTGGTCATGTAGTTTAATCGTGCTTCATCCTAAGGTCAAACCTATTAGCGTTTCTCCTGATTTTCCTCAGCCTGGCCAAAAATTGGTGATGCCTGGATGCAGAGAGCAAGTCACGTGTGAGAAGAGGACAGACGGCACACTGAGCGCCAAATACATCGACTATGTGATACCGCCCAACTCGGTGTGCTCAGCCGATGTGCCGCCCAAGATCACCTGCGCCCGAGGATTCTCACTGAAAGCTGATAACAAGACATGTGAACGTAAAAATAATGATTATACCAAAAACTTTAGTGAGACGTTTTAGAAAAAGAGCAAACAGTGTTATTGATACGGGGAGCTAGCGAGGCGTGTGTTCACTCAGTGTGGGTTTTTTTACGCGGTTGACCAATCTTCACACATAGTTTTTACTAAGGTTTAAAGAGAAAGCTTCCCCCGTAATCATCTCATATGAAAAGTCCTGCGGGTGAAACTTCTCACTATTTCACACTTCCAGATCATACTTCAGACGTGGGCAATATCCATCACCATCTCTATGAGAAGAACGTACTCCTAAAAGACACGAGCTTTCTTAGAGGCGTTACTTTTTGTATTGATACTGGAGAAACACCTTATCTTAAAATTCAATTGATTAAAAAGAAAGAATGAAGCTACAAGCACATTTGCAACTAAAATAATTATAGTAACAGGTGGAGAGAAACTAATTGGTGACTACTCGCGGGATGTAAACCAAAGTTTTCAAGAGAGCTTTCATTTTATTTAAATATGGAATAGGTTTTTGTACACATTCGTTTTTTTCTTTTTTGTTTGTTTTTATTTGGCTTTGCTGTTGTTGGATTTTTCCATTCCTCTCAGATCTCTCATAATCTTTCAGGAACATTTGAAACCTGCGCCGAGGGATACAAAGACCAGTTTGGTTGGTGCATCCAATATCCGGGGAAGACGTCACCGTGGAGGATCGCTTTGTCTTACTGTAACAATGTGGACGGAACGCTCGTCTATGTGGATACCGCCGAGAAGATAACCTCTGTCCAACAAATCTTGGAAGCAAAAAGCTGGGGTGAGTCCTGGGTTTTCTTATTTTTAAATGTGTTTTTAAATGTGCCTGTATTGAAGTTTTTACATGAAGTTTGGAGAACAAAGCCAGGCCCTTAAATAAAATGGATATTTAGACAATAAAATTATCATCGCATTGATGCCTGGAAGAGACATTTCTCCTTTTTAAATTCGTTGTCTAAACATAACCATTATTGTAGAATATAAACAAGTTCAAATTTTGTACCTCCGGGAACACACATGTCGGTATTTATGAAGACGAGTTTAGGCAATCCCCACCTTTCTTACTTTAACTTTTTATTTACATTGTTTTATCTGATCTTGTCCACCTTGTTTCTAACCTTTCAGAAAGTATGTACATAGCAGGACGAGTTATGGCAACCTCTTTCTTCGGGTTTGTAACGTTCAAGTCAGTCTTGAGTGGCACAGAGCCCGGGTCTGTCGCGTGGGCCAACTATGATTTCTACGCTCCGTTCGTGGACAAGTTGACGCTCTCTCCCAGCCTGAAGGCCAGTGATATCCCGGCGGAGGGTTTGGAGCTCAGTGTCATGGCCGAACTGTTCCAGGGAAATGTCATCTTTAGAGCTGTTCCGTCTGACCAAGCCGGAAATTTCATGTGTCTACAACGTAAGTGTTTCTTTAAACACCTACGCGTTTGGTTTATTTGAAAAAGGAATAAGGAACATACCAATGATTGTAATAAAAAATAATCATAAAGCATTGTACGGGGGTGTCTTCTTTGTGTGCTCATACTAGTCATCTTAGAGCTTTTTGCTTTGACTGTCATGTTAAAGAGAAATTTTTTCCTTGCAATTAATATCCATATCATGCCTGGAAAAGTCTTGTTTTTAATTTTTGCTTAATATACATATACAGACAAAATTTGTGCAGAAATGAACCAACATGGGCATCTGTTTTGAGTTTGGGGAGCCTCTGAAATTGTATATAACATACAAGTAAGTAAATTTCAGAGGTACATGTATTTGTTTGTGTAATCCCAATTCTGAAAAAATAAGGTTCACATTTTAAAGTCAACCATTCTGCGCTGCTACAGGCACTGTTGGAGAGAACGACACCACTTGGTCCGCCCCGTGTAACACCCACACGAACATGTCTGATGGAGGAGACCGAGAGACCCGCCTCAGCATGCTGGCCGTGAGTTTGTCTTAGTTTGCATTGCGGACTGTGGACAGGCTTCCGCTTGACTGCCGTGTATCAGCTTCTTTCATCAATCGGATCAAATATCTTCAGGATTTGAGTTTGAGTTTTTTGCTTACCGTCCAACGTCAGCACGATAATATTATAGTTTGTGTTCTGAATGTATGTCAAGACTCACGTCTGCTTCCACACAGAAACAGTGCGGGGATACCATGACTCCTGTCACATAGCAAAACTATTTAGGAAGATAACATGATTATCCATCGAATGTGTTAATGACAACTTTGAAATGATCCGACGTCAGTTGTTGTTTTGTTTTTTTTTTTGTGTTTTTTTTTGTGTGTGTGTGTGCTGAAATAATTTATCTCGTATTAGGATCACAACATCTTCCCTACCGGACTGTCACTGCATAGTTTTGAATTACTGATGACGTATCTTTCTCTTTCTCTCCATCCCATCCCTCTATCTCTCTACTTACCAATCTACCAATCTTCCTCTGCCACTGTGCCTGGACCTGCAGGACCCGACTTGCTCCATCTGCCAACGGCCAATGGACGTGCGCTGTGTGCCAGTGACCGGCAGCTCTGGCGTGGAGGGAACGTGCGGGCTCAGTGACACCGGCCTCTACTACTCGTGTGACCAGGGCAACGCCTGCATGGACAAGGCCGTCAGCGTCAAGTGTGTCAAGGGTGAGTACTCCACACAGTGACACAGAGACAGAGAAAGAAGGGTGAGGGGTAGAGAGAGATAGAGACAGACGGACACACAGACAGAGAGAGAGAGAGAGAGAGAGAGAGAGAGAGAGGGAGAGAGATATCCAGCATCTTCAGGTGCTAAATTACCTGGGAGAAAATAAACTAACAAATGTGAGATACAAGACAAACGAATAGTATTTTACATAGAGTTAACAAAACTTACAGAGGATGTTTGTCCTAATTCTGCGCACTCAGTTCTTATTACTATATTTCAAAATTTTCACGATAAAGACAAATTAAAAAAAAAAAACATTTTAGAGTATATTAATTAATGGTCGTACTTGGGATCATATTGTTCCTGTTGGGGCTGAAATACACCAGCTGTGTGTTAAATCAAAGCAAGGAGTCAATATGAGTGCAAAAAATAGCATGTCGGTAACTGCACGGATTTTGTGAGTTCAGTCCTTGTGAGTTGAGAATCTGTATTATGCCTTTTCTGTGGTAGCGACCAGACGCAACCTTTAATCTGCTGAGTAAAATTTCAAGTTTAGGAGAAAAAAAACGCAACTAAACTCGAAGGGAACTATGGTATAGAAATGTACAACACCTTACTAGTTGAGCCATTCATTCAAGCACCCTCAAGTGAGATTTATTTTTAATTAAGTCCATAATTCTCTATTAGCACACATTAATGATATTTTACAGATGCGGATGAGTGCGCTACAAAGAGGGACGACTGTCCCAAGAACTCTACGTGTGTCAACACAATTGGCGCATTTGAATGCAAATGTCCAAAAGAATTCCCTCTTATGATCAATGGGCAATGTACAGGTAGGACATTAATTTTCAAACTGAAGAAGTTCTGATTACTCAATTAGCTCATACATACCATTATCACCATCATCATCATCATCATCATTATCATCTTCATCATCATCATCATCATCATCATCATCATCATCATCATCATCATCATCATCATCATCATCATCATCATCATCATCATCATCATCATCATCATCATCATCATCATCATCATCATCATCATCATTATCATCATGTAATGTGGTTTTGGTCGTTGACAATATTCTATCTTTTTCTTTCCGTAGCGGAGAAGACGTGTAGGATGTGGAGGCCTGAAGACAGTCAGACCAAAGGCTACAACTTCGAGCTTTTCTCCGGTGCAAAAACTACCTTTGATAAGGACTGCAAATTTGTGATGGCATCTGTGTGCGACGGTGAATGTAAGTTATTTATTTATAATTTGAAGGTACTTTGCATGGCATTAATGGTCCGATGACTATTTAAGAGTTGAGACTAACTTTGAGAGAACAAACAAAAAACCTATATCTATTTTGCAATTAAATAATGAGAGTGCTTACTGTGAGTAATTATAGCATTTTGGTTTTGAAATATGTGTACTGATATTATTATAAAAATTAACATTTCCTCTGAATTTGAGGTTAGTTGCTTTCGTTTACATTATCGGTTAACAAAAATATAACCTTTTACCAGATTATGGCAAATTTGAAGGTAACTTTATACATGCAGAAGTTTTGAAATGTTGATTGTTTTTAATGTAAGTACTTTCGAGCATTACCAACAGTGAAATATAAAATAATGGTACATGTATAATGACGTTCTTGACAAAATCAGATCAAACAGAGCTGGCACAATTTAATAATTTCAGCTTGTTAAAATATTATTTTTACTCATACATGTATATACAATATATGCTGCCATGCTAATAATGAAACGGTGATTGAAATTTGTCAAACACAAAAATTTGAGCGCTTGTTATTTGAGCCTCACTTGTCACTTTTTGTCAATGCACTGTTTAACTTGTTGCTCTTGATTAAAACTGCTATCGAAATCTATCCATCACTTCAACATATTCAGATAAAGCGAATAGCGGACTTCCGTACTTCTCTGTTCGAGACGTGAGTGTCCGTCCATCCGATGGAAGCACTGGATCCAAGACGATGGAGGTTGTGGCCATCACCATCTACAACCCCGCGAATAACGCTTCCCAGACAGCAGTGTTGACTGCCCAGCACCTCAGCATGGGTACTATCTATGTGAGTGTCAGGGACTATCACCAACTTGGGATGGATACATTCGGTCTTTTTAAGTTCGGATGTTATATTTTCTTAACCTGCACTGGGTGTCTCGAAAAAAAAATAATTTTATCCAGGATCATTCATGAGAAGCTTTTGGTTTTAAATATTATATTAGGGTTTTGTGAAGACCAAAGGCATTTGAGTTTGAAATGTGTGTTTATTTTTGTTTCAACTACAAGACCCTGTAAATTCTTAGCCTACATGAACAGATAAACAAAAGTTCGCGTCACTTCTTCGTGCGGTATCAGATCCCCAACTTGTTTTTATTAATCTTAATAATTTATTTTGTTCTCAGGATTCTGTCAACAAATGAATAGTATTTTATTTGGTGCAGCATAAATAACATTATCTTCGCAATCAATGTTGCTCCTGGGATTTTAAAATTAAAGTGAAAATAATAATCGTATGTAAAATTATATGTCTTGATTTTTTTCGGTGGTCTTGAAATACATTCAGGCTATGTTAAATCAAACTAATCAACAAAAGTCAGCGTTTAAAAAAAAACTAAAAAAAACATGCTTATTGCGGCTTGGGATTTGTAGTTCGCTATACGGTATGTTAGTGGTCATTCTGTCTGACGTGTTTTCTGTGGTCTGCCTGTGCCCAGGTTGGTTCTGACCGCTCTGAGATCAAGGTGGCCACCCTGAGCTACACCGACCAGTCGATCAACACGATGTTCACACTGGTCACCAAGACAGGCTGGTCATCAGACACCTGTACAACTACTTCAAACTCACCATCTCCTTCCCAATAGATATCCAAGTAAGTTTAGAAAACATAAAGAATAAGAAACAATTAGCAGCTAATCATAAATATATATTTTATTGTTAATCTACTGCTAATCATAAATATATTTTTATAGCTAACCTACACACCGCAATACCTCAGAGAGGTTTTTACTCTTAGAGCTGTTTTTATAAGGACTAAAATTGAAATATAAACATAATTTGCAAAACAACACTCATTATGCCTTACTACGGTAAGACAAAATAACGAGCTATATTGAATATCGATTTACTTCAAATCACGTCGTCCTTTAACCATGAAAAATAGTATTAAATAACGATGGGTAAAGCAAAAATAGTCGTGGACCAAACATTCTAAATTTCATACTTAACATAAACATACATTTATAGTTTTATCATGTGCCATTACAACTTGTAATTCATTTAGTATTCAGTATGTTTATATTGTAAATCATAGAGACCATTTTTATGGTATTCTTTCTATTCGTAACCTCGGACTTATACGTATTTAATCCTGGAAAAATGTATTCTCAGGAAAAGTCTAAAATATTTGGTGATTCCCAAGGTTTTCCTGTCTATTTATAAATAAAAATTGAGGCATACATTGTTGAACATTAATTAATTTCTACTCTTAATTTTCTTTATAATAATTATATTGTTTTTCACAATTTTGTAAATTGTTCTTAAATGCATTTAAGATAATTGTATTTTCAGCATGCAGTATAATTGACAAATTTATAATTATGTATTTATATCATTACATACTATGAATATGAGATGTCAAGATTATCTATAATACATCAATTTTGTCATTAACCTTCCATTGGCCATTTTCACACATCGGAAAATCGTAATTTTACTTTTACCACTCGCACTAATTAGGGCTCAATTTTTTGTAAGATTGCTACATCACGGATATTCAAAAGTTTTGAGAAAATATAAAATAAAAAACTTTAAATATCGCAGTGCTGTCCTCTCAATTAAATGTTCAATTCATAAACTAAATTCATCATTGATTGTAAAACAGAATGTCATCATACACTCCCATTGCTTTCTATGAAGTTAGTATCCTATAGCTAGACCTCTACGTTTAGCCTGTCAATCAAAGATGTTAGCTTGGATGTTTTGAACTGTATCACATTGTCCCCATAAGGCAGTAGTATCCTATGTCTACACCTCCACGTTTAGTCAGTGTCCTATGGTTACACCTCCACGTTTAGTCAGTGTCCTATGGTTACACCTCCACGTTTAGTCAGTATCATTGCTACACCTCCACGTTTAGTCAGTGTATCCACGTTTAGACAGTATCCTATGGCTACACATCCACGTTTAGTCCGTATCATTGCTACACCTCCACGTTTAGTCAGTATCCTATGTCTACACCTCAACGTTTAGTCAGTATCCTATGGCTACACCACGTTTAGTCAGTATCCTATGGCTACACCTCCACGTTTAGTGAGTATCCTGGCTATACCTCCACGTTTAGTCAGTATATCCACGTTTAGTCAGTATCCTATGGCTACACCTCCACGTTTAGTCAGTATCCTGGCTACACCTCCACGTTTAGTCAGTATCCTTGCTATAACTCAATGTTTTATAAGTATCCTGGCTACATCTCCGCGTTTAGTCTGTCAATCCAAAATATTCTCATGTCATCGACAGCCTGAACTGTATCATACCATCCATCAAGTTTCGTGAAAGGGCGGTGAAAGATTGTGTGCTCGGTTGTTTCAAGACTGCCATTACATAAGATACCATATTACAGTATTGTAAACTGATCCACTGAAGTCATCACTCTGTGCTCCCTGTTGTCCGCGCTCCATAGGTGGACGTTGCCGACCAGTACAAGGACGACCTGTGTGGTGTCTGCAGTGCCACAACTTCAGAGAACAAGCTGGTGCTGGACAAGGTGAAACTCAAGGAAATTTCAGCAGATCCGAAAAAAGGGTAAGAGGTTGTATCGTATATTTAAGGATTCTAGGAAAAGGGAAGAAAGCGTATATCTAGTTAAAATACTTAGATGCTCAATTAATTGAGTATCAGAACCACACAAAGTTTTTTTTTTTATAAATGTTGTACACCATTTGATTTTATAAAGACTGAAATTATTTATGTTAGTTGTGTGTCTTGGTTAATTCTTAAAACAATATGAAAATCCTCAAAAACAATATTAATCAGAATTAGTATGTTCGGGGAGTAAACATAGTTTCAAGTTGAAATCTTTGATTTAATCAAGATTGAGATAATGATTGTTCCCGAGGTCATATCGCAAAAAAGAATGTTCAACTTACGTAATCCGGAGATATCAATACTTAATAAATACAACGTGGGTAGTTTGTTACTTTTTTCCACAAGAATATTTGAATTGATGTTCCTAGAAATAATTGTAAGAGGGTGGATTGAGTCTTTAAAGGAAAAAATTAACCGCAACGCCTTGCTAAAGGGAAGTAGAAAACTGAAGGTCGCGAGTAATATTATTCTGATCTTCTGAGTCCAAAAGTTCACTGTTATGTTGTTTTTTATTGTATTCCAGTTGTTGGTTCGGTTGCTTTCGTTTAGTTTTTCTGTGTGTGGGTGTTTGTTTATTTGTTTTTTGTTATTTGTTGTTGTTGTGTGTTTTTTTTTTAGATAAATAATCAATCAATAATTGCTACAAATGTGCAAGCAAATTTTATCTTTAACTTCATTCGTATCATTATTCAAGGTGCGGCTCAACTCCAGAAACAGAAGTAACACCACCTAAAAATTCGACATCAACTTCTGCAACTTCAACATCGATATCAGCTTCTACAACAACAACGACCACAACGACGACCGCAGCCCCCACACAGAACCCCGCAACGTGCAGCACAGAGAACTTGGCCTTCTGTAAACAGCTGAGCTCATTCTGCGCAGTGTCCAGGGTAAGTGACCGTCACTGAACTCACAGCCATAGAGAATGTCAGGTGCATCAGGCGTTGTAGTTCAACAGTGCTATAATCTTAGAACCCCCATATATCGGTGTTACTCTCAGAAATTGTTTTTAATTTATATCACAGTGCACATTTTTCTTACTACCTCTAAATGACTACGCAAAACGAAAGACGGAAAACCATTTGGACCAGTTTTTACTTAATAACCGCTGCATATTCATTATTAATCAAAGTGTACGTTTTATGTTTTGTTTGTTTTAATCGCTACCTGTTTTTTCATTCAATACTTCATAAAAGATATCTCTCAAAAGAACTTGACTTTTATTTGTGAAACACCCTTTCTTGTCGGTAATCACTTGCAGCAGATTGTTCTTTACTGTTTATCCTACAAATATTTAGAAAAAAAGTAGCGGCAGTGTACCAAAATGGTCCTGAAACCATTAGAAACATCTACTTTAGTTGGAAGCTGCAAGCCTTGTTAGTTCATCTTGAGTTGAGACAGATTTAACACCATACCATCTAGAGAGAGGTTTTAACCTTTCTTTATTCCAATATGATTGAATTGAAGAAAGGTTTCCAAAACACTTTGTTGTCTTGTTTGCACTGTGCATAAATAACTTTATTATACACAATCATATAATTATTATTATAAACAATACACCTATGATTCCAGCTTCAATGCGAGTCCTCAATGTGCCCAGGGAAAATCGCGCCGTGTGCATATCTGCTGAAGAGTCCGTTTGTGGACTGTCAAAGTGGAGAGAAGTTCTCGTCTTTCGTGCGGCAGCTCAATTGTACCACGGGTAATAAGTTACATTGGATCGATCAGAGACCAAGATGGTGAACATAATAATAATCTCTCTTTTTGGCAGCTTAAACAGTTAAACATTGTATACTGCATACCATCACCGCGTCCTTGTTTTCGTGGGGGAAAAACTTTCTGATTATAAAAAGGGCCAAAATGACAATAAATAAATATAACGAATGATTAACAATGTTGATTGGTTGTTTATGCGGTTTCTTAAAGTTTAACGTTAGTAACTAGTCTATATGGAGGACGGATCCATAAACCACCGTCTTACAAGTTTAAGCGCTGTCACACAGAGGCAGAGCGGGGATATAACTGTCTCAGCCGGTTACACTATAATGACACTAACCTGACAGGTAAGTGATGGAATCTGACAAATAAATCTGTCCGATCGTGGAATCGAACCTGGGGCCTCCCGAAATAGAAGCCCAGCTTTTACTTACTCGAGACAGATCGCCTATCAATCTAACTATGCTTTGAGAAACTCAAGGGACCTTAAACTAACCATAGATCTCTTTGTCTCTTTGTCTCTCTCTCTCTCAATCCTCTCCCTCTCTCTCTCTCTCTTTCTCTCTCTAACCCTCTCTCTCTCTCTCTCTCTCTCTCTCTCTCTCTCGCTCTCTCTACCTTGCCATGTCCCTGCCAGAATGCACGGACCACCGCGAGATGCGGTACGCCCGCCTGTCTCTGCTGCCGACGTGCACCAACCCTGGGGGTGTGTGCGCCACGGAGAGCTCTGAGAGAGACTACGCCTTCACGTGCGCGTGTCAGGACGGCTACCTCCTCAGCGGCGCCGACTGCGTCAAGTCAGACCAGTGCGGCTGTGTGCTGGAGGACAGCTCCTATAAACTGGTCAGTGTGATATATAATCTGTGTGGTGTGGTCTGCAAGATGAACTGTGTGCCAAAGGACAGCTCCTAATAGTCCTATAAACTGGTCAGTGTGGTATTATAAAATCTGTTGTGTGGTCTGCAAGATGAACTGTGTGCCAAAGGACAGCTCCTAATAGTCCTATAAACTGGTCAGTGTGGTATTATAAAATCTGTGGTGTGGTCTGCAAGCTGAACTAATAATAATAATAATAATTTATTGCATTTATATTGCGCATTTCCAAAATTTAAGTTTTGCTCAATGCGCAGTACATTGGGTCTGTGGGTCTGGAGGGCATAGTGTTAGGGTAGGGCGCACGGCTTCTAAACGGAAGACTGCGGTTTTTAGACCCGCTGTGACAGTCACATTTCCCTTACTAGTTGTGTGAATGTTATTAAGATTCTTGATATCTTACTCTAGGGTACCGTCGCCGCTTAAGACTTTCTTGAAACCTAAGAGACATTAAAATTGGAGAAAGCTTTCTCAGGCCAAATATGACTTAAGAATGCACCGGTAGCTGGACCAGTTAGTGCCGTGGACTTAGTGCGAGATGTTCGTGGCATGGATCCCAGCTGGGGCTCCATTATCCAGGTTCTGTGCATTAAGAACCTCGAGCTGCCAATGGTCAAAAGCATCATATGTGCTGGGACGTATTGTTGTGTTTGGTTGACTTGGTGCATAATGTGTTTTAGTACCTAGCCTTACAAGAAGGAAACTGCTGCCTTTACACTTGGTGCTTTTGATTTGTGTGGGTTTTTTTTTTAAAGTTTGCTAAGTGAAGTGAAATTCAATACGGTTTAACTCGCCTTTAGTTAAGTCCAACGTGCAATAAATTGAGATGATCACCTTCAGTACGGGTGAGTTATTTAAACTACCCGGTGTGTTTTCCAGCTCAACTCTACATGGCGCTCTCCAGACTGCAAGACTGTCTTGACCTGCTCTGGTCCGAACAATGTCACGTCTGTTGACTCCCCGTGTGGGAAGAACACCAGTTGTGGCAAGGACAAGACAGGTCCCGTGTGCCAGTGCCTGCCAGGCACGTCAGGGCACCCCGAGAAACCAGAGGGATGCTCGTGAGGTGATGTTCACAGGGAACTCTAGTTTCCTCTATGTTATTATCTATATGGAATTACGGTTTCCTTTTTACATTGTTTTATTCTATATAACTCAGTTCCCTTTTTTCTTTATTCGTATAATTATGTATTCTAGTTTCCTTTTTATCTTCATTCTTGTATGAAATTCAAGGTTTCTTTATCTTGTTGTTTATATGAAGTTCAAGGATCCTTTATCTTGATGTTTATATGAAATTTAAGGCTCTTTTATCTTGATGTTTATATGATATTTAGGTTTCCTATATACCATTATTCCCATACAAAATTCAAGTCTCATTATTTTTTTCATGTTCACAGAGCTTCGCTTTCTGTGACTGATAAATACAATTTTATCTTTGAAAATGCACTAATAACTAAGATCTTTTATTAGTCAGTTCAAAAACAATGTAAGATTAAACATGGTAGAGATTTCCCAAAGAAACCTATAGGTGTGTGATAGCGCAAGAGTACATTTGAATCTTGAAGATCATACAAATCTGTTTACAGGAAAACTAAACTGCAAGGTGCCCCAGCCAATAGATTAAATTAAGATTATTACGTTATATCTTATGATGTATAATATATATTATATCTTATATGTCTTCCGCACGTCACTTGTTGGAATTATAAAAGTTGCATCGTAGAGTGTTATAATGACCAATTTGAGTATCAAATTAAACCATAAAACGTGAACAAGCTATCTGTTTGGTTTTGCTCTCTCTCTCTCTCTTCTATCTATCTATATATCTCTGCCTCTGTATCTCACACTGTCTTTCTTTCTATTTCTCTCTCTCATCCCGCTCTCTCTCACCCCCCCCCCTTCTCTTCGTTAGAGATTAAAGTTGGAGATGGAGCTACCTTCAAGCTGTCCCTATAAATCAGTGTAAAATATTTTATTCAACAACGCTGTTTCTGTGTGAAACGTATTGTTATCACAAAGACTTCGTAGGACCCATAATACACTGTGGACAATTTTTTTATGAAAGATACATAGATCTACACAACTGAACAAAGAATGATTGCGTTGTGAGTGCAGATGCTTGAAATATTTTTTTTCTTGTCAATGTTAACTGTGACTTGAAAGTCTAACCTTGATTTCATTTTTTTCTGTTTACGCAGGTTGTGACGAAGCGTGACAGTTATTTACTATGTGATGGCCTTTCCAGATCAGTTTTAATTGAAATTGACAAAACACGGGTCAAAATGTAATAAAGGATGTATGTGAGAAACCAACTTATATATTCACTTTATTCTATAGTTGCATGATACTATTTAAAATGATGGTAATGGTAGTTATTTTATCATTTTGCAGATGATAATGGAAATCATCGCAAACAAAAATCTTAATAATTATGCTGATAACAATGTTAAAAATAATGATGACGACGATGGTGCTGGTGATGATGATTTTGATGATGATGATGATGATGATGATGATGATGATGATGATGATGATGATGATGATGATGATGATGATGATGATGATGATGATGATGATGGTGGTAATGGTGGTGTGGTGGTGGTGGTGGTGGTAGTGGTGAGAGAGAGAAAAAATGAAAGAAGTGGAGTGGTTAGAGAAAAAAATGCGACGCAAAATCTGAACCGAACTTCTACTGCGGAGATTATTGCACACAACTAATCATTTCAAAGACCAACGTGACAGAACCAAAAGCAAAAAAACACTGTGTTGCAGCACCCAGTCAAAAATACCTCAGTACTGAACTGCGGTTGTTGGAGATAAAAATTAATTATAAAATGCTCTGTTTTAGACTCAGTGCAAATGTTGATGTGCAAACCTCAATGTTAATGCTATATGCTATACAGAATTGTACAACTTGGATTTAGTGCTCTTTGACATTGTGCTTTCTATTGTTTTTTACAAGGTATAGAGCTCAGATCGGATGCTCCAGTTAGTGTTTAAAGAAAAGTTGAGTTATTAAAAACAAACATAACACAGTAAAACACAAGAGACATCGCTACAATCGTTTATTTCTTGAGACCAGTACACGAAAAACAGGACTGACTTTTTTACAGACAGACAAAACAATTATCCATTCAAAATTGTCACTTGTGTTTGGTTTTAAGCGTGAATTGCAGTGATGATCATTGAGATCACTAAACTTTACACTGTTGAATGTTTTGCTCTAACAGATAAACTGAATTGTAATGCCGTTGTGCGCTCTTTATTTTCTTGTTTTCTTTTTTTTTTAAGAGTCTTTACATGTCATAAAGCTAAACATTTTATCAAGGAACAACACATTTAAATAACCAAAGGGATATATAATTTCCTTTCCCGTGGACATTTGATTCAGTCCAAGGCTACCTGTGTTTACACCGAAACTGTTTGACAGTCTTTGTACATAGGAAAGTTACACTTATAAATTGTGCTATTATAAAGATGTTTATTAATATGCCTAGATAATTCACTCAAGAACTCGTTCTACCGAGGTTGTGGGTACCCAAAACCGAGCGCACATTGGCGTGTTGTTGAGACAGGACGCATCACTCATTCCCTGAGCTCCAGGTCCATGCGGTATTCCCCGATAAAGTAATCCTCACTGGAGTGGAAGGTCTCCAGTCGGTGCTGCAGGTCGGCCAGCCGCTTGATGGTGGTCACTTTGTAATCCAGGAGGCCGTCCTCCAGAAAGTGCCTTCTCTGGGAGGGGGAGGGGAGGGCAGGGGAGATGAGTTAGTTAGTTGGTTAGTTAGTTAGATAGATAATTAGTTAGTTAGTTAGTTAGTTAGTTAGTTAGTTAGTTAGTTAGTTAGTTAGTTAGTTAGTTAGTCAGTTAGTTAGTTAGTTAGTTAGTTAGTTATAATTATGTGTTTATTCCAGATCAAAAAGTCACTTAACTTAACTTGTTTATGGTTGTTCTGGCAACATAATGAGCAACACAAGTCACGGGCAAAACACTTACGTGTGGATCAGAAGGGTCGGTAGAGGCCGTTGCAATTGTTTTCAGAACGTATTCATTCAAGCTCTTGGTTTCAGTGAGGGCTCTCTCCAAACCTAGCTTTCCGGTGCGCTCTCCAAGGTGTATCAGCAGATCCTCATGATCGGTTGGTCGGTTCTGATTAAATATGAGCATGGATGGGCAAACAGGCATAGATGATTTTATAAATATTAAAAAATTAAAACAGTGACAGATTCAGAGAGAGAGAGAGAGAGAGAGAGAGAGAGAGACAGAAAGACAGAGAGTTCAGAAGGGTCGGTAGAGGCCGTTGCAATTGTTTTCAGAACGTATTCATTCAAGCTCTTGGTTTCAGTGAGGGCTCTCTCCAAACCTAGCTTTCCTGTGCGCTCTCCAAGGTGTATCAGCAGATCCTCATGATCGGTTGGTCGGTTCTGATTAAATATGAGCATGGGTGTGCAAACAGGCGTAGATTATTATATAAATATTAAAAATTCAAAGCAGAGACAGAAGGGGCGAGGCGTTGGGAAAAGCATTAGCATTTTAAAACAAATAGTAGATGCATGAAACAAACTATTATTGTAGTAGTATCATTAACCTTAAAGAGTAGTTTTCCTTCTAAATATGTACCTATTTCCCTAACATATGTACTAACTGATACAGAAGACACTAATCTTGTTCTTCTATTTGTAGCATCTCTCATGCACCTTTTCCGTCTCTTTCACAGGATGTGCCAAGGTAAAATTTAAACATGCAGTTTGCTTATTTTACTTAGGAGCAATTTTCAACGTATATGTATTTTATATAAACCTGTCATTGTGTTCCAGCATGAGCACATAATATTTTTTTTCTCTAAACGACTTGCGCCTCTGCGTGTTGGGTTGTTGTTGTTGTTTCTTGGTGTGTTTTTTAGTTCTTTTTTCCTTTAGTTTAGCTCTCTTGAGCTCAGCATTAATCCCGTCGTATAAACACCCAAACATAGCCTGACCGTGTACCCTCATAACTTACAATATCCTCCAGTACGAGGCTCTCCCCTCTCTCCAGGAGGTATGCAATCGCGTCACGGGCGAAGTTTTGCTCTTTTTCAAACAGACTGGTCATGAGCTTGACGAATCCTGGCAGCGCCACGTCTGCCCTCCGGTAGAAAGATGCCTGGGAACATGTAGATCAAGCATTGTTGAGCACAGTATGCGCTTTGTCCCTGAGACCCACAGTTCAACATAACATGCACACTATCTATCTATAAAAAATCTATCTATCTATCTATCTATCTATCTATCTATCTATCTATCTATCTATCTATCTATCTATCTATCTATCTATCTATCTATCTATATATCTATCTATCTGTCTATTTATCTATATATATATATATTTCTACCTATCTATCTATTTAAATTTATAATTGAAAAATGAAATAGCATTGAATATACGCACATACCTAGCATAACTAGCTAAGTGATTGGGATATAATGAAAAATATTTTTTACGTATCCGTTACCATGGCAAGGTACTTGTAACTGGACGTCAGAAGTTTCTTGATCAACCGGTTCATCATCTCAGGATAGGTCGAGCTCTGGCGCACTTCTTTCACCGGGAAATTATCCGCTGCAAAAGGAAATGTCTATTAGAAGAACCGTTCATAAGTTGAGGATACCACATAGAATGGAGAACATACCTAAAAGTTTAACTGAACTGTTCCGGTAGTCGTTGCTTCTTTGTCACTTAATCTCTAAACATGTAGAGTGCACTTCCTATTTTATTCTGCACCAGACCTGGAGAACGACGACAATACGTCCATCCATAGATTAAGGATTGGAAAGCTGGGCTCATTGATAGCCAAGTCAAAGATTTGTAGATATCATCGATTTGACCAACATCTGAGAGTGGATTAAGCGAGATGGTTACTTTGATGGTTAGTGCCGATGGGCGTTTTACCACCAACTAAAGAAAAAACATTTTGTAGAGAAAGTTGCGCCACCAATTTAATAGGAGAAGAGTGGAGAACTGAAGAGATTACCGACGTCACCACTAACCTAGAATAGTGTGTGTTTGTGTGTGTGTGTGTGGTGACGATGCCTGTGGAAGAGATGCTTCAGCTTACCTATACAGTATCCTCTGGGGGCGAGCTGCCATTCATTGTCCTTGCAGACGTACATGTCTTTCTTTCTCTGAAACATAAGATGATTCCGCATTAAAACAAAACAAAAATGATATTGTCATAAAATTTGGCAAATAAGTATCTCTTGCTCCAAAAAGAATATGATGGTTCATAAGAAAAAAAAACGCAAAAAATATGTTGGTTTTTTTTTTTTGTCTTGGAGGTTTTTTAATCCATGCATCTTTAACTATTCTTTGCCAACTCAAACATACAAGATATAAATCTTTTAAGAAACTGAGGAAGTCCAATGTTCCCCTGTAAAAATAGACTAGCCGGTGGTCGAATAAATACATGTTAGCATAATATAATTATATAGCTTCCCTTCATACATTGACGAAGAAGTTTGAAGTTTTGTAAAAACAAAAATCTAGAAGAACAGGGTGACACACCACTCCAGGTAATGTCCCTGTAGATGATCATTTCAGACTGTACGCTTAAAGTCGGGTTTTTAATCCATGCCTAAGATAGAATGTCATGATTTTTTTAATTAGTTAGAGAAGACGTGAAAACAAAGAAAGCTATACAAATGCGTGAAAAAATAATTCAAATATAGTTGTACTTTGATTTACTGAGCCTTCAATATAAAACCACATTGCCGTTTGAGTCTCGTTTGTTTGCTGATTTCAAATTTTTGCATGACTCACCGTAGAACGAGACATCTTGTTTTTACAAGAGAAGGTGCAGGCAAACATGCACTTTCCCTTGTTTAGTTTACATCTGGCTTTCATTGCACCATCACTGACAGGAAACTGCCCGCATCCTGGTGAAAAAAAGTCAGATATGTCCTTTAATTCAGGGAACTCATGACTCTACAATATCTGCTGGGTTCCCAAGACTCATTAAAAGGAAACCGTATATGTACTTGTACTGGGGCATGGTGATGGCAATAATACGGTGAATTTTTTTTAAAGTTAGAACGGCTCTGCTAGTGCTATGAACTAACTAGTGCTATGCTAACATATTATATTGAAAATTAAATTATCAATTTACCAGCTACTCATAAACTAGTATTTTAGAGTATTAAAATTGTTACTCAGGGACTGTCATATGTTATTCGTAAACTATTCATAATTATTTAAACATGGATCCAGAGCATGCCATTTTTAAAATCAAATATATGTTTATAACAAGTTTATAAGAACAATAATACAATGAAACTAAATTTGTTGTTTCTGACAATATGAGAACAATAAGGCTAGTCTGCATCCTCCTTCTGTCATCTACGCAAAAAATATCTTTACATAATGAGCTATTTCCGAAGCTTAATGTGACCTTAATCAACATACTTCTGAATTTAAATCATCGATAAATTAGTTATCGTTTCATAACCATAGTAGAAAGTTTTTGAAAGTCATTGACAAGTAGAAGTTAGGATTCATCTATCCACTACCCCTAGAACGTCACTAACTGAATATATGAACCTCAGTAATTATCCTTAAGACACATTTTGAGAATAGCCATGCTAGTACCTGGGGTATGAATTTTAGTCAAAAGAATCACGAAACGAAGAATTTGTAATTGTTTATCAAACCAATGGTCACAGTAATAAATGCATGTAATCAAGATGTATCAAGATGTAATGACCCAGAATAGAGCGTGAGTGTCACAGAGGTTGACATTAAAAAAAATAATGTGCTTTGTGGGTCCAAGAAAAAAATAATTTCACAAGTCACAATATAGTGTCTGTGTTAGTTTCATTTGCTCCTGATAGTTATTACATACACAATGTGCAAAAGACATTATATATTTCTTGGTTTTTATATATAAAAATTCACATTTGTCTTAAGATTGAAAAAAAGTTTAAGTTTATAAATATTTTAGATTGTGTGTCTATTACTCCCTCTTGCAATAGAATAAAGCATAATTATTACATTGCTCCCTACATGAAGCGTACATAACTGTGTGTTAAAAATCATCGTATCTTCCCTTTGCTTGACCTTGTTACTTCTTTTATTTTACAATGCATTGGTGTACCTCATTATTTTACTGATAATATGATTATCATAGGTATGCAAAAGTAAACTATGTCAGTAATTGATCAGAGCTATTATCTCTCAGTTGAAATATTCATTTTTCCTCTTATAATTATGCAAGAAAGGAAAACATAATCTCTGAAAGTAAGCCCACGGAGGTTTGATTTTTTTCCCTCGCCTTTTTCCAGTTTGGTCCAATAGATCTAGTAAATAATTATCAACGTCAATGCAATATGGCACACAAAACTATAAACAAGTCGTTTATTAGGAAGATAAGTTTGGGCTTTAGAGTTGATATAATACAATGTCCAATACTTAACAGTACTTTTATAATCTGCTTACAAAATTATCCCAATGAAAGACTTTTTTTTATTTTATAAACAACGACTAGGCCTATACGGAAAAGGAAAAAAATCAGACATGAAATGTTTACATTTGAGCAATATTCATGTTAGTCACGGTACAGAACCTATTAAAAGGGGAAAGCGGTTATAGTATTTTTCAAATTAATACCGGCCTTGATTTATCGATATTAGTTTTCACCGTTTTGAGCAGCCGCATTGGTATTCTGGCAATACTGTGTTAACATCCACAACTTTACTGAGTTTGTTTACACAAAGAGGGCTTGGAAGTTTATGAATATTTTATTAATATTGTGAGTTTCTCGTATAAATAACTGATAGAGGTGCTAATGAATGTAAGTTTTCTGTTTTCATTTGATACTATCTCACATAATATGAAAAAAGTATACTGTCCTATGTAACTATGTTTAAAAACAACATCCATCTCAGCTTATTTCTCAGCAGGTAAATCATTTTACCATAATCACATTCAACTATGACTTACCCGCAACCTATGACACATTCTAGAGCTTAATCTGTATCTAATCACGAATATGTGTATACCCCAAACTATCTGAAGCTACGTATCATTGGAAACCTTTATACCGAAACCATTAAAAATATATCTCTATATAAATAAACCTTTACATCAAAACCATCTAAAACCATTTTATCTCGCCGGCAATCTCTATACCAAACCATCTAAAGCTGTTAACTGGTAATATTTATACAATAACATGTAAAGCTTTGTTTGTTGGCAATATTTGTACTATCTATATCTGCTGATAATCTTATTGAAAATAAGCTTTAAAGCTATGCTTACTGGTAATCTTTATACATATGGTGTTAAAAGCTGCTCTCACCTGCAATCCGTTCATGACAGGTCGTTGAACTTGTGCCCGATCCCTTGAGATCCGTGAGGGGAACCGTTACGCAGATGACCCCCAGCAGCAGGGCGAGCTTCATGACTACTTGCTAAGGAAACAATTGTAATGAGAATCTTATTTTCATAAAGTAATGCGTGTGCGTGAAGCAACTCTTTCGGTTTCATGCCACACAGGGTATGCGCGACTAACCAAGGTGCCTTTTTAGATCATAAAGATGCAGCTCATAGCAAAAAACATCACTCGCGCAATTATAATTATCACGCAAAGAAAACAGTTTCGAACCTATCTAGCCACGATGCGAAAAATCGTAGTGGTCCAAATTTAAATGTCTACCAAGTTATAACATAACGATATTATTTAGCAAAACTTATAAAGTAATGACATAACTGATCAGCACACCTATGAAATTGTTTTAAGATACCAAAATCGATTTATTAAGATAATAATAATCTTGGTCAGTCGTGACAAGTAATAGAACGTTTGTTTTTCTACAACATCAATAAGGCCAGTAGATCTGATGTGATTGGTAACTCATCTACCTACAACAGCCTCTTCCCATACATTTCTTAAAATTGGCTTTTTATAGGTATGATTACTAAGATGAAGTCGTCATTACCTAATACAATTTGTTTAATACACTATAAACAAATACAATGATGCTCTTTTTAGGCCCATGGGTCTCTCAGTAAAAGTATTGTTGATTTTACATTTAAAAGTTTTACATTAAATCATTAGATAACTGGCAATGACGAATTGTGCTTCTCCATAACTGATCATATTTTTTGTGAACTAGGAGGCTTTCAGAGAATTAAGAATTCTAACCACATAACCATCTAATGACACATATTGAGGATAATAAGATGATTGCATATTTCATCAACGGCTACCTAAACAGGTTACAGCTTCATCAAATAAATGAAAGACAGTATATATCACTGCTGCCCGTATTGCTCTTCTTTATGCGCATGGCTCTCCCAGTAAAACTTGTTGATTTTACGCTTAGCGGTCATTTATAGAACCTCAAGGTAATTTCAGTAAAAATTTAATTGTTTTAAATATAATCACAGGGTGTTGCGAAATTCTACGCATCTAATACCGAGTCATGGCACCTATCGGTAATAATACAAATGATTGCATCTCTTTATCAACGGCGATCTAAATGTGAACATGTAATATAGTTGGCCTATAGATGGCATTTTTATGAAAAATGTGTTTACCTAGGTGAATTTGGTGGCTTGGAGTTCTAGGTTTGAAATGGATTACTGTATAATCTTATCATTTATCAGAGATTTTAATCGATGAATTCACTCACGTGTTTTTTTTTTTTTTTTTTTTTTTTGTTTTGTTTTTTTTTCTGTGGGTTTTTTTTTTTTGTCGCACACAAAATATCCATACACATAATTATAATACAATGTAGTACATGTACTACGTTTTCATATGTCATTTTATTGTGAGGTATACAATACTACGTAACTAGGTACCCCAGATAACGAGTGTTTCTGCCAAAGAATAGGCCATTCTGCAATCTACATTAACGAATGAAATCTTACAGTAGGCCTATATCACGTTAAACTGAAAGGCATATCAATGAGTTTGGTTTTTTTTTATTTTATTTCGATTAAAAATGCTTTTCTACTTATACTCAATTTCTCGGTTACCTGAGAGGGTGAGGTTTATGACTGTATCAATTGGGACTACGCCTAAAATTAATTAGTTCATTTTCATTTTCTACATTGTATTCTTCAAGACTTTAATTTGAAATACCGCGCAACTTTTACATTTCAGCAACAGGAATTTTGATACATAAAACCGTTTGTCCCAGCTGTGTTCGTAACCAAGGCATGAATCACGTAACTATGACAAAGGAACTGATGTGGGAGTGCTGATGATTCGTTGGTTGTGCTCTCGCTCTATGAACCATACTTTTCAGTGGCATTTTAAGTAGGCCTACGGTTCAAACACCATGATATGCGCAGTAGATAAAGCATCTTATCTTTCAACGCGACCGCGTTTAACGAGAGATCTATCCATAAATCAGTAGAGCCTTGATACTACGCTGATGTCATTGGAGTATACTAAATAATTATGATAGCAAACCACACCATTGCATGTCGCACAGCTGAGCTAATAAATCTAATTTACGAGTAAGAAACTTGACTGTCTTCTGGCCAGAATATATATTTAAAATACACAGTAGTCGTTATTGAAGGTTGTTTGAACATTGTCATACTACTAGTTATTATATTGGATACCTCAATCCAAATTATTACAATAGAGACCATGTTATGGTAGTGGGAGGCAGTGGGAGTAGTAGCAATTATGACATGGGTATTACTAAAAAGGGTAACGATAATCATAATGAAAAAATTAGCAGTTGTATTTTTAAAAAATACTGCTCAAGTAGTATGAATGGCTATGGTGGGTAGGTGGCGATCGTAAGAGCTGCAATAGCCACGGCAATATTGGGAATGGTGGAACAATACTTAATGAGAATACCAATAGGGTAATACCCCCGGTTTTAACTATACAGCCATACCAGTTGCACCGACTTCATCAATCTCCCGCCTCACTCATAAAAAGAAAATTAAATGTATAAACATAACCTAACCCCCCTCCCCCCCTTAGTGTAGAAGAGAAGGTTTGTCTTATCTGTCTCAACCTATCCTCCCTTTCCACTTTAGAACTTCCAAAATCAGGAACCCCATACATAAGAGGACCAGCCTCGTAGTAATAGAATGAACCAGCATAGGATCTATCATGTCTTGCCTTCATCCTGAGCTTTTGTCTTCTGTCAACGCCGCCTGTCGCCGTATAGGATCCCTGAGGGGAACCTAGAAGACGTTAAACCCGGAGAGAGGGAGAGAATTCTCTCCCTCCCTCTATAGAGAATAAATGATTACAATAGGGCAATAGAAATCCTCCACAGGCCTTTGCTGAAACTGAAGTATGAGCACCAATGCTTAAACACTAACTACAGACCGTCAGTCGGGAGGCACAACAAATTTCATCTCTACAAGTCAGCTAATATTCACTCAATAATCTTTGCCACATTTGAATCTATTTACCATTGTAGAAAATCCTGATCCGAATAACAAAGTTGGGTGCAAGAAAAATGGGTGTCCCTTCTAATGTCTGCCAACAGTATTAAAGTCCACTTCTGTTTTAGATCGAATGTGCTGCTTTGGGTGCGAATGGTGTCAGATCTTAATCAACTTATCACCGTTCTGATCATCATCATCGAACACTGTGCAACTGATTAGGCGCCCAAAGTCCTATCTGCACTTGACCCACTCTACGTTGATACGGTGGACCAGCATCTGATGGCACTAGAAATAGCAATGAATAATGTCATACTGTGTTAACTTTCTATCAAGAGAGAGAGGAAGATATAAATAGAGAGATAAAGAAAGAGGGGGAGAGAGAAAGAAAGAGAAAGAAGAAAAAAAAGAGAGAGACAGCAAGAGAGAGAGAGAGAGAGAGAGAGAGAGAGAGAGAGAGACGGAGACAAACAGGGGTTATTTAATCGCACCATGCATGACACTTAAAATTCAACTGTTATATATTATTTCTTGGAGACTGTTGGATTGACAAATTTAATATTTTTTAATGGTAATATGTTCCCAAAAAGTTGTGCTATTTACGTTTTTTAAATCTAAGACCCACAGACCTGCTTCCTTCTTTCCAGGTATCTCGCTATGTCCGATGACCAGATGCTATTTGGTTGTTTTATAAGAAGACCTGAGAGGTCATATGGCCCCAGTTATGTACGCTTAGGTGTAGGCTAATATTTTGCTGGTTATCACACGTAGACAAACGGGCTCCAAGAGGGAATTATTACTGCTTGATTTTTTTTTTTTTTGTGGTGTGTGTGTGTTTAGGTTGACGTGGTCAATAAATTAACATTGTGCACAAATATGTAGCATCGGTCTCAGTGCTTTTCTTTTTCTTAATATAAAATTAGTCATGTTATTATTTTCTTAATGTCTTATTTTCTTAACTGAAATGTTCGGTATTGATAGTCTCATTCAGTATGTATTTTATTGTGTTCCTTAAAACTGTTTTCATTTTTAAATGCTTTTTTTAACTGCAAATATTTCTTATATATCCGCATTGTTTTAAATGAGTTATCTATTCATAAATGTATTCTGTTCTTGTATTTTTGTTTTTGTTTGTTTTTATTTATTTTATTTTTTTGGTAGTATTTGGGTGGGGGGGGGGGGGGTTTTTTTTTTTTTTTTTTTTTTTTGTTTTGTTTTTTTTTCTGTGGGTTTTTTTTTTTTGTCGCACACAAAATATCCATACACATAATTATAATACAATGTAGTACATGTACTACGTTTTCATATGTCATTTTATTGTGAGGTTTTTTTGGGGGGGGGGTTATGTCATGGCATTTTGGCATTAACTATGTTCTTTATCAGACACTAATTTTCAAAATTGCATACACCATTGCCAATCAGCATAAACTCAATGCTCGAAAAACTATACGACCCAATAGACAGGATCAGTAGCAACATGCACGAGCTAACTGCGAAAAGCAAAGAATCTCCATCTAGTCATAAGGACAAAGCCTATTTATAAAGCCATGCCCTTATCATGGGCAAATTTCAATACCTCTAATCTTATCTCGATAAGCAAGAGATGTGCAGCTAGATCTTGTTGTCCTCTCCAAACGAACAACCACCCCACGAGTAACTCGTATACAACAAAAATTATTATCAGTTCGGACTTAGCGGGAGAGATCTAGATATTCATGGCGCCACGTCATCGGCTTATGACACTTAAAAAAAAATTAGAGTAGGAAAAAGTGTCAATAATTTAGAAGTATACGAGCACAGAAACAGCAATAAGGCATTTTTATTCTTGGTTCTTCCTCAGTTAAACTATTGCAGAACCTTGTTTGCTGGCTTATAGATAACACTATTAACAGCATTTTCAAAACCGTGCAGCAATGGGTTTTAATTTTAAAGAGCGTAAAAGAAGCCGCTTAACATCAATAAATGTACTATCTAGAGACTTTCATTTGTACCCAGTTAATGACAATTCAAAAATTAATTCGATTGGGTCGCATCGAATACATTAGTAGACCGGCAGAATATAGAACCTTCCTCTCCATCGCATCTGTGCTATAAGACAATTTTAAAATGTGAACGTATGGTACAGATTATATTAGATAAAATAAAAGTAAAATATGACCCACGTGTGTCCCTTCGTTCTTCTATCAGAATAAATCATGACCAACAATCCTCGACTTGATTAGAATTTTGTTTTACTTATAATTTTTATGGTCAACCAATATTTACTATATGCTAAACCAAAACTCAGGACCCACCTTTCCCTTCAGGTTTTTTTTCCTTGAACATATGTAGACATCTAAACTAAGTACATGCATTATTGTATTAATTGTAATTATTGTATTGTGTACCACTGCTACTACTGTTGCTACTACTTCAGCAAGGTGTTAGTACCTGAAGGGAAAGGTGTTAGTAATGCACAGTCATACATTTTTAAGAAGACATAAGATGGGATTATATATATTATATATGATTTACTCGTCCTTTACAAGTACAGGCACATTTTATTGCATGGTATAAATATTGTATTTGTTGTTTTTTTTAAAATATTCATAGATTAATACATGAACATGAAAGACAACAATAAAAATTATTAAGATATTTATTAATGATAAAAATAGTAATAATAATATAATAATAATAATAATAATAATAATAATAACAACAATAATATTTTTTAAAAAGGACAATAATTTTGTTTGGACTATTAAAATGTGGCATACCTCCATCACACAAGACAGGGCGGGGACACCCTAACTCCTGTCTCAGCAGATCAGTAGAAAAGTTTAAGGACAAAGCAGTTTGCATTGCTGCTCCATATTTTGAATGAAGGAGAAAAAAAAAAACAATTGATCATACAATATTCTTTTTTTTTAAATAATATTAAAAGTTTAAATTCCAACTTGTACCTGATACACTGTGGTGGCCTCAATTTAAAAGCACTTAAAGGGGTTAAAAAATTAGAGCTTTTTTTATTTCTAGAACTAGAGATATTTGTTAAAATTTGAAAATAAAAGAGTACAATAAAGAGTATTTTTTCGACATTTAGAAGGCTCTAACTCAAAACTCATATCAGTGACTTGTGCTTGATTCATGCTAGTTTCTTCACATAGATGCAATTTCTACCCTTTTATATCATATTAAACCAAGAAAATTTGCATCAAATATCAATTGCAGAAGACCTATTCCACATCATCACAAAAGGGTCCCAAAACAATGTGCTTATTTCCCACCAAACTTTCAATTCGTGCTAGAACTTCGCTTTCTTTGGTCTAGGTTAAGAGCTGTTTGCTCCCTTGACCTTGAATCATCTCTAACATTTATTTAGGACAACAGAAATTTAAAAGGCCAAAATCATTTCGTGACCAATCCAATCATTCCATCTCATTTTTACAATGATGATCTGAATGCTTAATTCAGATATTAGAGACAGGACATATATGTGATTACGGAGTAGATAAGTTGCATTTTTTGTCATCAGAAAGGACGTAAAGCCTAGATAAACGTAAAAATTTACATTACATTATGCAGCTAACAGGAGGGCATGGACGACTGGATGAAAAGCGATATTGTCTCTTGGTTGATAAAAAGAAAGCAATAGGGAAACCCCTATGTTACCTTTTTCTTAATCATTGGTGCAATTCAGTTATGCCCCTTTCTGTAAATTGTATCCCCTTCATTCAAATTTTTAAGTCATCCCCGAAGAGTTCAATTTATGAGATTTCGGTCGAGTTTATGAGTTAACATATTTATCAAACTTAAGTCTGTGGACATGAATTTCAACCAAGTTTTTAAAAGCTTCTTTTATCTATGGATAATATTTTCTAAATTTAAATGCAAACTACAAATATCACTTTGAATTCCCTATGTAGAGTACTTTGTGATCCTATAACGCAATTTATGTAATAAATGTATTTCATTTTATACAACTCTGGCATAAAACCACCAATAATAATAGTCATAGACTTCTACAGTAACTTGTGTAAATTTAATACATTTTCTGTACAATAAAATTAAAACATGTTTGGGTACTGCTGTGAATATGGCAAATAAACAAAATTTTTCCAAAGACATGGCACCACAAAAATGTTAAAGAACAGGGACAGTTAAATCATCGTTGTAACAATAACATTGTTTTCAAAATCTTGTTACTGTTGCTATGGCAATGTAGAAAGTGTGAAACTTATTAAAAAGGTGTTTAATTGAAAATAATTAATTATCTTTACATCCAGACAATCTAGGCCGACTTTCTTCTTTTTATGTTAAAAAAAAATCCATCCAAATAAAACATACACAAAGAATAGGTTCTGTACAAGGAAATGGATCATGTGATATGACAATATTAATCACCAGTGACGGATCTGGTTACATCAATGTAGAAATATCAGATTTGCAATGTATTTTTATGAAAATCTTTGATTAATTTGTCTGTTTACTGGAAGATCTTCTGCTAATTCCAGAGTTGAAGGTAAAACAACCACAAAAATATAGCAAAATGCAATAGATTTATTAGCATATAATTAATGCTAAATAAAATTAGCAATTTTTAAAAATTTTAAATAATCTGAAAGACTTTAAGCATGACATGTAGACAATAGGAACGTATCATAAGATTAGACAAAATACATTTTGCTAGATCCGCAATATTTATAAATTAAGAAGCCTTAAACTTTACAACCTAAAAAAGCCAGTGATTTTCGACTGCCCTTTGACTTGGGTGAGCAGACGTTTTCTGCATGATTTTTCTGCTTTCTTTGACTTAGGCTTGGAAGGTCCATGCCCTTTATTAGATGTGATTGAAGGCCTTTCATCATACTGTGTCTGCACCTCCTCCCCCTCCATTAAAATCTTCTTTTCCACAGCTGAGGGTTTTGAAAATGGAACACAGCTCCCGTCATTTTCTTTGCCTGCTGTCACAGCTTTCCTCTTCCTCACACCCTCAGTCTGATTTTGGTTGCTGTTATCAGAAAGTTTGTTTCCCTGATGAGTAACCTGAATGTTGGAGGCTTTGGGATCCACCAAAGTTTTGCTGTTAACAAAAAAGTTATAATTAATACAAGCATCAGCATTGATGGGATCGAAAAAAGAAAAAAAAAAGTAGTGTCTATATAATAAATTTTGTAATACATCAATATCACATAGAATAAGATAAGATAACAACTACTTTATTAAACATTTTTGGGAAAATTGATCTACCATCAATTGAGATTAATTTTTTAAAAGTGCAATCACCTTGGTAAAACCTGAATAGAAGATAGGGTTCCTTGAGTCAAAATCAACTCATCCGTCGCCTCATCAAGGTACAAAGCTGATGACACCTAAGAAGATTACAAAAAGGATTTTATTATAATTTATATATC
>RQTK01001392.1:42223-97809 GCA_003991915.1 Elysia chlorotica | reverse complement strand
GACAGTGAGAGGTATATACTAAAAAATGTGCAGCTGCAGACCAAACAAAATGGAAGATTGATGTCCAAGTCTTATATGCCTCTAGGCATAGAGACTGCCTATGAGAGCGAAACAGAAATGGTAAGGTAAGAATAGAATGGGATTTGTCAAACATGACTCTTATTTCTTAACACAAATGAATTTTTTATCATAATGGAAGCACAGTTATCAAGCAGGGTGAAAAAATAAATAAATCTTATATCATAATGTAATCATGGTTATCCCACAAGACTCTACATAAAAGATACAAGATCAGTTCACAGCAATTTCTAATATATAACTCACTTTTAAATGATTGGTTGATTAGTTTCCTAAAATGCATTTTCAGCAGCTAATCAATATTGCAGAGGGATTCTGAACCTCACAAAATCAGGAATCCCCAACAAAAATCAGAAATCACAGACACGATTAGCATAGTAACATACGCCCATTGAAAAATCCTAATTGAAGTCAACGAGCTATGTCTCATCCCAATTCTGTACTGCACATACACAGAACAAACAAAATCGTTAAAATTCAAGTTTTATGACTGGTACAGTTCCATTCCCTTAGGTCTGAGGTTTGAATCAAGTAGTGCTGGGTGGAGATGCAATTCAATCGGTTGTGTAGAAATACTTAAAGAAATTTTACAAGTCGAAGGAAGATATTATGTTTATGATGTAGTGGTGCTGGTGGTAGTGGTAGTGGTAGTAGTAGTAGTGGTAGTGGCAGTGGTAGTTGTAGCAGTAGCAGTAGTAGTAGTAGTAGTAGTAGTAGTAGTAGTAGTAGTAGTAGTAGTAGTAGTAGTAGTAGTAGTAATATAGAAATGTAGTCAAGAGCACAACACTTAAAAGAGTACACCTACTCAGTTGCTAAGGACCTCACAGTAGATGCATGTGCGCAAGTAATAGGAGTAATATAATAATAAAGAGAGGAATACGCACAACTTAGCAACTGTGGGACACAATAAATCCAACACAACTAGAGTTAGAAAAATACATGAAAACGTTTAGTCTGATGAAGCCATTAAAGGCGAAACGTTTACATGTATTCTCTAGTTGTGTTTGATTTATTGTGTCCCTCAGTTGCTAAGTTGTGCGTATTCCTCTCTTTATTAGTACCAGCAGTATTAGTATTAGTAGTAGTAGTAGTAGTAGTAGTAGTAGTAGTAGTAGTAGTAGTAGTAGTAGTAGTAGTAGTAGTAGTAGTAGTAGTAGTAGTAGTAGTAAAAGGTGAAGTCATTTGATTTAAAAACGTGTACAGCCCATTGATGCATTCCAAGAGCAGTGACCCAATCAGGTCTATTTCTCATCAATTATTTTTTATTGGTCCTTTTAGTTCAATGGTCTTTATATTGCTGCCGTAAGGCATGTGTCAATGAGTTTAAATGGGGAAAAGCTATTGCGATACCCTATATAAGAATTATTAGAGATTGCATGATTTTAGATAGCCTATACTGTATTCAGGTAGCTGGTTCTACACCTATTGCAAAATCAATAATGAAACCAGTCTGCTTTCCTTTACAGCTCGGGAGAACTAAATCCATCACTATTTGCAGAAGTAGATCTACTTTACTGCACCAGCTATTACAACAATGTAATCTGCAGTTCCCAAATTTAGGTTTGGGAAAAGGTTTATTTGATTGATCTTAACAACTGGTTCTGTATATAGTTTTTTTTTCCCCCTTGATCAAATTATCAGGCAGACAGAAATGGGACACCATTTACTGCAGATAGAGGGCGATAGTACCTATTACCGATACATTCTATTATAGGCCTGTAACTTCGCTCATAATGCATACTGATCAGTTATACTGGATAGGCAGTTCCGATACATGCCTAACTACAAGATAATGTAGCTCCATTGACTTCTGATGTTTTTCAATGGGATTGATTATGAAATTACAGTACAAAGTACAGCTCAATGTTGAGTTTTCAGAAACTATAAAAAAACAAAACAACGAAGAAAAAAAAAGAATTTCACAAAGAAATTCGGAATAACGGAATATCACCCACTTTTAAATAAAAAAACATAATGATTCAGGAAAAAACAATCAAGAGGCAGGTCTGCATTAGTTGTTCTTAGAACGCTACCCCACCATTCCCGTATGCAGAAAGGCGACCTGATACTTTTGCATGAGCCTTACCCTGATGGTGAGCTTGACATTGTTGACAACCTCCATGTTCGCCTCCTTAATGACCTTCTTGGCCAGCCAGATCAGGTTGTCCAACTCACCGGTCGCTTCCGCAAGACGAGCCAGATACAGAAGAATTTTGACAGCCTGAAAGCAGAACATCATTAAGTTTGATTTGTTGGAGCTTGTCTTCTTTGATATCTTCACACAAATGACTCTATTGACAATTAGCCCATATTTGACAAAACCTCTCCATTATCTAGGGCTTCAAGTGTGCTGTATTTCTGTAAAAAATATACACATTTAGTAACAAGAGAATAGATAAAAATTAATAGTGTCTCAAAAAATATTATGCATCTTTAAGCTCACAGCATGGATTTTTTAAAATTGTTGGTTTCTTATTGCCATCATAAGCAACAAAGCTAACTCACGACGTTTTAAATTGTACATGATCCCATACAGAGAGAGGAGAAAAAAAAGCAAGATTCTGTCTCAGCTGGTCATATCATACCGACACTGAACCAACCATTAAGGAACAAGTCTCGTTCATCCAGAGCCCTACTTTGTCTGACTTGCATCTAGATCTTATCAAGATTTCAAGTTAACTCAGTGAATTGACTTGTCAAAAGAAGCTCTACCTTAAAACCCACCATTAGAGTGGTATAAGTAAAATACAAAACATACAAACTGAATGTAGCATTGAATGAAACCAGGGCTGCCACTCAACCGAATGAAAATTATACGCAATGAAAATTATAGGTATGCTGTTACAGTACTATGTACTCTCACTCTTTTCCTACCTGTGTTGCTAATGCATCGTCTAAAGATGGAGACTTCAACTGCTGGCAAATCGATGATACCAATTTCTTTATCTGTGATACAAAACAACAAATACAAAAGTTTAAATAAGATTTTATAACACATAATATTCATAATACATGTATATAAATAACGGTAATTCAACAGACCAATGTAATAAATTTTTAATTGTAAAACTATTGTGCATCTACTCTGCTAATTTAACTGATCTTCATTTTTTTGTTGTTGTTGTTGAACATCCACGCCCCTAGTGAATAGGATTAAGCAAGATTAAAAATTTAAAAGGTCTATGACCTTAAAACCAAACTGCCAATTGGCATTATGTTACAAAGCATGCTAAAGAACGAAATATTTTGTGGGGGCAATGAGCAATCTTACAGCTTTAGGAGGATTCTGTGTCAGAATGTAGCATCCCTCCTTGGATTTCTTCCCTCTCTGTGCTGGGCTTGTCTCTTCATCCTCCATCTCTGCTGTCCCATTCCCATTCTCCAGTGGCGAGTGTTGCTGTTGCTCCATGACCTGCGCCGGTTCCCAGGCACTCAGCATCAGCCCCAGCAGCTGACTGGCAGCCAGCCTCACGTGGACATGCGGGTACAGCAGGTGACTGCTCACATGGTCTGGATAGACAAGTTTCATCAAGTTAGTTCAATAGTTGTATGCATATGGGTATACATAATATGTATGTACAGGCCTAGGACTAGGACTCTTCACCTTCATTTTGTGTTGCTTTATGGACTTAAGAAATATTTTAATATCTGTATTATTTCATTGAAAAAATTTTTTTGCTGTTGTATTTTTAATTGTAAAACTATTGTGCATCTACTCTGCTAATTTAACTGATCTTCATTTTTTTTTTTTTTGCACACCCAAGCCCCCAGTGAATAAGATGAGGTCTTAAATATTTAAGAGGCCTATGACCTTAAAACCAAATTGCCAATTGGAACTATGTTACAAAGCATGATTTTGTGGGGGCAATGAGCAATCTTACAGCTTTAGGAGGATTCTGTGTCAGAATGCAGCATCCCTCCTTGGATTTCTTCCCCCTTTGTGCTGGGCTAGTCTCTTCATCCTCCACCTCTGCTGTCCCATTCCCATTCTCCAGTGGCAAGTGTTGCTGTTGCTGTAGTGCAAGATGTTGCTCCATGACCTGCGCTGGTTCCCAGGCACTCAGCATCAGCCCCAGCAGCTGACTGGCTGCCAGCCTCACGTGGACATGCGGGTACAGCAGGTGACTGCTCACATGGTCTGGATAGACAAGTTTCATCAAGTTAGTTCAATAGTTGTATGCATATGTGTATACATAAATGTATGTACAGGTCTAGGACTAGGAATCTTCACATTCATTTTGTGTTGCTTTATGGACTTTCTGTATTATTTCATTGAAAAACATTTTTTTTTAATAGGAATTAAAAAGAAAAATGTCATCCCTCATGGACTCAGGATCTGAGAAAAATACTCTGGCTCACTATCTCAAAACTCCAAATTCCAACAATTCTGTGCCACGTTTTATTATGGTCCATATATCCTTAGGCTTAACAATGGGTTTTTAACAGATAATTTTTGCAGGTTTATAATAACCAACTGGAAAAATCATGCCCTTGGCTACTCACTCCAAATCTGTTCTAGATCATCTGCAAACTTTGGTTCTCTGACAACTCCAAGTTCACGGACAATTTTTAGTGCCAGGTTAAACACAGCAAGTAGACACATGTCTTTCTCCTCCGTCTTGCTAGGGTCTTCAGCGTCTTCTTCCTCTTCTACATTCTAAATCCGATCAAATTGTAATAGAGGAATCATTAGAGCAAAGTGTATTCAATTTCTTTAATGATTTTAGTGCTTTGGTAATTTTAGGAAATACATGTATATAGTTACCATAATTGTAATTGTTTTTACTTTGAAAAAGGAGAAATATGTACTCATATATCTATAAAGTACAATAACCCTCACATGACCTGCATTGGCTGCCTCAAGAACATATTGTAAAAAAAATCTGAGGTTTTATACCATCCCCCCCAAAAAATAAACGAGGAATGATTGAAAATTGTTTAAAAAACCTTTTGACTGCAAGTTCTACCATCTTTCAGCACCCACCCCCCAATATAATCAGCATAAACAAACAGAAAAACAACAACCCAGAATCACTCACATATCTGCTTGGCTCCATCTGCTGCTGCAACAATGGCAAAACCTCTGGGACATAGAACTGGAACTTTCCGCCCTCGACCTCCACAAACATTCCACAGACCTGGTAACCCATGGCCCTCACTCGAAGCTGATGAAGGCAAACAAAGGCAGAAGAAAAAAAGGAATTTATTGTTTTAGCACCACGCATATATTTATACAGAAGCAGTTTGATAAAACTGAAAGTTGATGGGGATAAATATAAACAAATAAGATAATTTTTCACCACTGCTTGATTCTATCCTAGCAATTTGACAATTAGTTGAAATATTCATAAATGCATACTCGACATAGAAAAAATTCTTAAATACATTAAATCAACAACAACACCAACAATAATAATAATAATAATAATAGTAATAATTATAATAATAATAATAATAATGATGATGATGATGATGATGATGATGATGATGATGATGAGAATGACGGTGATGATGAAGATGATTATAATAATAATAATAATAATAATAATAATAACAAAGCCAAAATTAATAACGTCAGAAAACATAAAATCCATTGATCAATTGAAAGACTTACGTCATCAGACTTCATCCAGGTGACAACATTGGCAAACAGAGCTTTTCTTCGTTTCAGGTCTACCTGTAAATCAGAAAAAGAACAAGAAAAAAAAAAATTATTGATCTTAGCTTTTATAGGAACTGAGGAAAGATGTGAGGGGCCAGAACTGATCATTATAATATTGCCTTAGAGGACAAATATTTTAAAAATGAAAATGTAATTTAAATAAGTTTCTACATGAATAACAAAAAACAAAAATGTACTAATATGTAATATACCGGAAAGTGAACAAGTAAATACTTTTTTTCCTTTAAATTACTTGAGGTTTTATACCATCCCCCCCAAAAAATAAACGAGGAATGATTGAAAATTGTTTAAAAAACCTTTTGACTGCAAGTTCTACCATCTTTCAGCACCCACCCCCCAATATAATCAGCATAAACAAACAGAAAAACAACAACCCAGAATCACTCACATATCTGCTTGGCTCCATCTGCTGCTGCAACAATGGCAAAACCTCTGGGACATAGAACTGGAACTTTCCGCCCTCGACCTCCACAAACATTCCACAGACCTGGTAACCCATGGCCCTCACTCGAAGCTGGTGAAGGCAAACAAAGGCAGAAGAAAAAAAGGAATTTATTGTTTTAGCACCACGTACATATTTACACAGAAGCAGTTTGATAACACCAATATTTGATGGGGATAAATATAAACGAATAAGATAATTTTTCACCACTGCTAGATTCTATCCTTGCAATTTGACTATGAGTTGAAATATTTATAAATGCATACTCGACATAGAAAAAATTCTTAAATACATTAAATCAACAACAACACCAACAATAATAATAATAATAATAATAGTAATAATTATAATAATAATAATAATAATAATAATGATGATAATGATGATGATGATGATGATGATGATGATGATGATGATGATGATGAGAATGATGGTGACGGTGATGATGATGATAATAATAATAATAATAATAATAATAATAATAACAACAATAATCAAGCAAGAATTAATCACAACATAAAACAGAAAATCCATTGATCAATTGAAAGACTCACATCATCAGACTTCATCCAGGTGACAACATTGGCAAACAGAGCTTTTCTTCGTTTCAGGTCTACCTGTAAATCAGAAAGAAAAAAAACACGAAAAAAAAAAAAAAAATTATTGATCTTAATTTTATGTGAACTGAAGAAAGATGTGAGAGATCAGGACTGATTAGTATGATATTCATGTTAGTCAAATGATATTACCTTAGAGGGAAATATTTTAAAATGAATATTTTTTATAAGTTTCTACATGAATAAAAAAAAAAAAAAATCTAATATGTAATGTACTGGTAAGTGAACGAGTAAAATACTTTTTTTTCTCTCTTTTAACTTGGAATGAAATATCTAGAAATAAAAGCATTCAATAAATTACCTTTCCAATAAGAGCCTTGATAGCAACAGCAATGAGTTTTCTGCACCCAGGATCTCCGTCGTTAAAGGATGCCATGGACAAGGCAATGAAAAAACGTGGACAATGGTTGTTCAAAATTTTCTGTAGAAAGAGTACAATGGCTTTTTAATCAACAGTTACCAAATAATTTCAATAAAAATTGTTTCAATATTTAATTCATCTGCAATTTTACAAGTTGTTTACACAGCATATGCCATGACTGTTATCCTATATTGTTCTCTTTATTTTCTCAGCTATACATTTTCTGCAAATGCTGATGCATGCTTTATCTCATCAGCTCATATGAACCTTTTAAAATTGATTTCTCAAGCTAATCACATTATAGGAAGCACCAATGGCAGTGTGGCAGTGTGCTATAAATTATTTCAGACAAAACATTTTATTTTTTTGAACAATCATTATTAATTGGATGCTTATGTATAAATTAATTAGTGTCCCAAAAATCTAACTAACTTTGCAATTACATATACATTTTGGCCATTATTTTTTTCTCCAATCCCTGTCATAGAATTCATCATTCAACAAATTATCAAGAATGTGAGTTTAAAAATCAAAAAGTTAGAAAATCTTACCACTTTAATATAGTTGGTTGTTACATTATTGCAAATACACAAACTAAGGTCTAAAAGTTAAAAAAATATGTGAGGTTCCAAGTAAATTATTACTCTAAATACACAGTCACACAAAGAAAAATGTAGTAAATTTCCTTACAGCTGGGAAGGCAGCAAACATGGCAATCATCATCTCCACAGCTGATCTGCGACCATCATCCATCTCATATTCTAGATGATCAATATAAAACTGTAGATTTTTCTTCAGATTCTTGCCCAGCGGGTAATTCATAAGGTAGTGGAGAAGGACCTAGGACAAAATCAACAAGAATAAAAAGTAAATGAAATGGAGCACTGGTATCTCAGTTGATTTATTCTATGGACTTGCAAACAGAAGGTCATATTAGAGCTGCTAAGTTTATGCCGCAAAGCATTTTTATTTTAACGTTTATGCACACATTTTTTTGCCTACATTGGCAAACTTTGATGGCTGGTAGGGTTATATACAAAAAGTTTGGTGGATCAAACAAATATTAGTGTGATATAAGAAAAACAATGGTTTGCAGTTTAGAAAGATCACACCATTTGGTACATGTGCAAAACCTGCACAGCAAATGACAACTTAAACCTTTTGAATTTCTATTACTTTAAAAACTATCATTTTCTGAAGTTTTTCAACATTTACTTTTCAATTCCAAATAAAAGGTAGGCTAGGCCTTGTAGCAATTCACCTGTCGACTCTGCAGACGGACATTGGGAGCACTGGCTGTGATGGACATCTCAAACAGTCGATCCATGACCTGGTGGAGCTGAGGAATGTCCAGCTTGCGAGACAGAATGGCCTGAAAATGAAGAAAAGAACAATACATTAATTAAGGCCCAAGTTGGCTGCATTCTAACAATTTTTTGTTCATAGCTTTCTGTAGGTTTTCATGTCTTTTAAGAAAAGACACAGCAGAACAAGTTTATGAATAAATATGAAAGGGTTGTCTATCTCCCATTTAAATAAATGCTCAATGCGCAGGAATATTTTCATTGTGAGTTTCAAATTTTTGTTTTTTTTTTGCTAAGGACTATCTTGTGCTCAGGCAAAGTTCTAAAAATGGAAAAAAAATATACAGATTTATCCTGAAATTTGGTATCCTTTGGGTGAATGCATTGAGAACTTGGGCTGATATCAGAGACATAAAAAACACACCTACCCTGACTAGACTGAATGCTGTGCTCTGTCTTGCATGAGAGTAGAGATCCTCCTCACAGTAGGTAAGCAACACCTGAAGCTGTTCCTCTGTGATTGTGTAGTAAGGCACATCTCTCACCAGCACAGTCACAGCCTGTGGGAAGCCCCAAAAAAGAATACAACTATGTCACAGTCTTTACATAACTTCAATAACAATAGTGCAATTCAACTACATGAAAAAAAAACAAAAAAACAAGATTGTACAGAATTCTGACTGTCTAAAGAATTCCCAAACCAAAAGAAATGCAGACAGCCACCTTGAGCAGCTGATGGATTGCTCAAATAACTTTGAGATTTCACTTAAGTGGGCTATTCAAACCATTAACAACAACAAAATTAATTTCAGTTTGGTAGATAAATTGTTATATTTAGGACTCCCATATTCTCATATCAATTATTATCTAATTCTCCCCTGATTATGCTCAATATTACACATTTTCCAAAAAATTACAATGGCTTTACATATATTAAATTATGCATGATAAAAGCTCATATCAAAATCAGTAGTAAGTAATGGGTGAAAAACTAAAACGATGGGCTCTTTCTTTGATAAAAAAACACTGTTTTCATTGGTTTTCCTACTTGCTATATTAATAGAAAATATACAAAAAATTGAATTTTGATACCTGCAACAATGAAAAAATGGTAGCTGAATTGATAAATGTTCATCACTCTCCATAAGCAACATGACCAATAAAATATAAAAAAAACTGTCACCTTAAAACACATTGTGATAAGTTCTTGATTGCCTCCCTTGGCTGTGGAAGCTCCGGCATAGTTCTGAAGGTTGAGAAACATGCCCTCTGCAATACCCTTGATGTTGGTTTTCAATGAAGGTAGAGGGAAATGCAGCAGCCACGAAAGGCAGCGCATCGCATTTGCACTTGTCTGTGTAAAGAAAATAGAGTGTAACTAAGTGGAGATCCGTGCCAAGACAAAAACTTTATACAATCTTATTAATTTTCTCTTTTTTTTTTGCAAATATTACTGTAGAGGTAATGATCATACAGGTTTTTTTGAATGACCAACTCCAGCAACGAGGCTTTCCAAAGACAATTTTACATGTTGCAACACAGACAACGAATAGGGTTACCAGGACCTTTGTCTCAGTTGGTCACATTATACTGATACAGATTCAATCGGAGACATAAAGAGAAGCCCAGCACTCCACCACTTGAAGTGCGCAAACGGCTGTAGTTAGATCTATTACAATATGACACTATGACGTTTCTGCTTGTTGAACATCTCAGATGTCTTCCAATAAATCTCATTCCAAACAGTTAATATTTTGTCTGCCTGACATGTCCCAACTAGCTGTATATTTAAATGGGTAGTATCACCTTGAAATGCAATAAACAACTCAGAGTGAAGTCATTTATCAGTCAGCAAATGCTTTACCTTTGCATGCACATCTGTAAGGAGCTGTTTCATGGTTGGCACCAAGGGATCCAACATCTGCAGATGCAAGTGCTCTGTCGCTGTGAGAGACTCTTTCTTGAGCCAGGTGTGCAGAAGCTGATAAAGGCAAACACAGTACAGAGAAATAACTTGATTTGAAATCAGAAATCTTAACACCAGTCAACTTAAACCATATGAACTAATTTAGCCATTTACTGATTTTAACACAATTTTAAAAACAAGCTCTGTCATCCCTCATATTTTTTTAGAGAGCTTATTTGGGATCATTGCTGTAAATTGGCTTGAACTGAACGGTCAGATAGGACTGGTTGCCTCTGAAATTTGTTTGTGATTAAATCATCCAGGGCTACCCACATAATTGGTAAACATCACTATGGCCATTTTTATTGAGTTTGAGATTAAAAAAAAATTAAAAGTTACATTTTTATAATAGTCATAAAGCTATTAAATCAACATGTTTTACTCGTGAAGTCTGAACACATCTTATGTCTATTGCAATTTATACATGCATTATTTGCTTTTGAAAAATGTTATAGGTTTGAAGATTTTTATTTTTATAAACCACAATCATTGCTATATAACATACACGCAAAGTCTTATGGATTAAAAAAATAATTTAATTGTAGAAATTTATTTGAAAGGAGCACACAACATATTTAAACTAAGCTAAAATTTTAGTCCTCCAAAAGATAAAACATCCTCAGGATTGTTGCCACTATTATTTATCTCAATTGAATCTTGAGACTATCATTTGTGGTCAAAGAATGTAAATCATATTACTGGATAAATCTAAATTGCATGTTTCTTATTTTCTACTTTTATCTGAGACAAACCTGAAGGCCAAACTCAACCAAAAGGTGAAGATTTGTTTTCTTGTTGGCTTTAGGCTTGAGGCCACCCCTTGGCGCTGCGGCCTCCAGTAGCAAGCAACTCTCAGGCATCTTTTTCAGGGGGCCTGGTCCCACTAACTTCTCTGTCTTTGTCTCCAATCTGAGGCATAAGAAAAAAAAGGAATAGTAAAGGCACGAATTGGCAATACAAATTGTGTGGTAACCGGGACAATTTGTGGTTAGGGTTATAATAGGTTATTTTTAGGTAGTGGTAGCACATTTAAATTTAGCTTGCTATTAATATGTTATACTTTAGATGTTTTCCTTCAAATATTATTTTACTGTTTAAACATTATCCCTCATTTTGGTTAACAATGCCAAAATTGTCAAAATCATTCTTTTTTGTTCAGTGTAAAACACTACGTCTTGGATTGGTACAACGACTTGTGTCCAAGTTTCCAAGACTACCACAGAATTGTCTAATAGAATTGACTTATCCAAATGAGTAGGTGTAAAAAATGAAATCTTAAGGTTGCCAATAGACTTATCTCATAAACTTTCTGTGCAGTGAGTCCCTAAAAAGAAAAATAGTAGTTTATATCACTAAATCCAATTTCGAAAAGAAAAAAATCCGGCTGATACCCAGAACATTGAAATTTCTATGCTTATAAGAGACATCTAGCAGAAAGTTTGCTCTCTCAGGGCTTAACCTATCTTACTGGCATTTTTATGCATTTTAACAAACCACAAAGATTACAAATAGATAGTTGAGATATGAATTTTTATCTGTAACATGAGCAGCACCCACTTGCTTTTCTCCTCCTGTGAAGTCTGCTGCACTATAGTGGTTGTCAGACTGTGGATGAAAACCATCATGGCATCCAGTGGGATGCTGGGATTGCTGCTAAGTCCCACGGCGACCTTATGGAGCAGTGTCTCAGCTTTGTTCGCTGTGCGCTGGCTATACGTCGTCTCTAACACCTGCACACAAACAATTCAATTCATACGCTATGAATCAAGTCATAAAAATTACAACAAGAGACAATACCGATCCTTAAAAACATAAAAATTACTGTCAGGAAAATTCACTCTCAATATTTTTTTTCGCCTCATCTAAAACTCAAAACGTTTCTCATATCTTCTTCAATTTATGATTATGTTATTTCTAATCATTTTTAGCACACCTATTAGTCATTTCACTGCTTTAATGAGATCTTTTTTTTTACAATGTATACAAATGTGTTATATTACATTGTCATGCCTACTTATAGAATATAATACAGTCTCTTGTTATCTTTAAATGAGCAGTCATACAATCTTACGAGAAGTGCTCAAAGCCAACTATCTGGATTTCATTTTCAAGTTCTTTCTAGAGATCGTAATTATTATTGTTATTATTATTACTATCATTATTATTATTATTATTATTATTATTATTATTATTATTATAATTATTATTATTAAACCTAATTTTCCCTTACTTTCTCCATTTATTGGTACACCAAACATTTTCATGCAGTTTCAAGATATTCAAGAAACAAAAACAACAACAAAAAAGAAAACATAACCATCCCACATACACTTCTGACTGGTAGAATGAGACGATCCAGCTGCTCTGCGGAGATACAGCGAGCCAAAATGCCGTAAGCGTCATAGCCCTTGATGAACTTGGCTTCAAAGTATTTAGCCCTGATGGCCTCGACCTCCTTTTCCTCAGCGACGTGACCAAATAGCTCTGCATAGAACACGTCCTGGATGGAGCTCAGGGCAGGGTCAAGGTCGCCCGGCTGCAAAACTTCAACCAGGGACTTAAGCAAATGGTGGACGGTGAAGCTCAACACGTGAAGCTGGAGATAGAGATAGATGTGAAAACACTAAAAAGGAGAAGGAAGCAGTCTAAATTCATGAGTGCTGCTAGAGAAACACAAAAAAGCATGTAAATTGCCAAAGGTTTGCAATTACACCTGCATTGGTTATTTTGAAGCATGTATCTAATTGCAAAACTTCCAGAAATAGAATGCGCAAATAGGAAAACTTGAGTATGTATAACAAAAATAGCAGTGGATAGATTTTTAAGCCTTTCTATTAGTTAAACACAAGACCTGTCTTCCACTAAGAAGCACAACTATTGTTGACATTTTCATTCCTTTCGCAGTGTCAGCTGTATTTACCTGATAACCGCGAGTGAGCACAGCCTTCATCTCCTTAATGATGAAAGGGATGTAGCGAGAGCCCAGGGACAATGCTACCTTTTCCAGCGTTTCTCTTGCTGTGGTCCGTACATCTCTCGATCGAGACCTCAGGAAGTTACAGATCTTCAACAAAATCCTAGTGTTAAAATATAGTGAAGACAACATTATTTACACACAAAAATATTAAAATATTGCAAGGAACATTTTTACAATATCATTTATTCTGTAGATGTAAGCATATCGTCTAAAAGCCAGTCTATTTTGTAAATGATTTAAAATCTGCTTATTTAGTTTTAACTTTAAATCAGATATTACTAACCCAGGTAGTGTGTATTCTAATGTCCCTTTTGGTAGACTCTGTAGTAACTTGATCAATGCCAGGGCAATAGGGACTCTCAGAATCTCCTCGTCTTCTGGGTATTTGCTCTTTACAAGTTTGTGCTCATCGTCACTTTTTGTCTGGGGTAGACAGTATTTCATAACACATGATGAGTGCAATAAAAAAATAGACCAGTCACAGTTATGGAGAATAGTTCTCAAAGAATTGGAAATCACTCTAAACAAACCAGTACTTATACCTTTCTTGACTTTTAGCCTCGGGTGAACAATATTTAATGGCATATAAATTTGATTGATATAATGGGAGAATGGGACCAGTAAAATTCGTTTGGGAGAATGATTTCTTGAGATAAATTGCAATTCAGTCTATACAATTAAGTTTCTGTTAAACAGCAAAATATGATCACAGTTAGCACCAGCTTGCTTTCTTCATCATATGTCCAGATTAGTCCCATTATATCCAATTTCATATAATTTAGACAAAAACATGTAAAAGAGTCCTTTGTGATCTGATGCCCAGCAATAACATTACAAAATGTTCACTATTCTTCCTTGATGAATTTTTATTGTTTAATAATCATGAAACTGAATGCACAAAGTTAATGGTTGGGCCTTTTTTCTTTTTTTAAAATGAGTTCATAAGGCTGGGTGTAATATAATTATGGACAGTGGATTCAGAAATGTTTCTAATAACACCACTCCTTGTTTCTTTTCTCTAATGATCTGGATATCATTTACAACCTCTAAACCAATTATTTCAATAAATAAGGCAGTCTAAGCCAAATAACTTTAAAAGCTTAATGAAAAAAAAAATCAAGCATACTCGCTGTGTGATGACTCGATGGAGTTGAGGTATGAGCGTCACTGATATCATCTTATGTATGCGCGTGGCTGCCACCTCAGTACAAATCACCATCTTGTTATTGGAATCCTCAGTCTTTCCATCAAGTCCCTCTCCTTCCACTTCCATCGCCTCCTCCCCGTCCTCTCCTGCAAGACCTTCTGGAGGAAACTCCTCTACCTCCTCCTCTTCCTCCTCTTGCTGTGGTCCATCCTGACTTTCCAAGGCTACCTGAGATTCTTCCAAGTTTGAATTTTCACCTGTGGTACTTTCAGGCGTCTTCTTCTCCTCTTCTTTTTCAGCACCTAGTTTTTATAAAAAGGTATACATTTAAAACCTCTCCCTTTCTCAAATGGCATATTATTTATACACTTGTTATTTTTCTTCACATTAGGAGAAAAGGAAGTTAGAACTCTGGCCTTGATTTAAAAAAAAAAAAATTCAAACAAGATATCAATGCTGAAGCAATAATATGTAAAAAAAAAAGGTAACGTTATACACATTATTCCATTCTGGTTCCATGACTAACATGATACACCACCTTAAAAAACCCTTTTAAGAGATCACAGGCATAAATTAAAAGATATAAAGCAAAAGCTGTTGAGTAAAGAAAAAAAAAAAAAAAAAACCACACACCTGCATCTGTTTGCGATTTCAGAACTTTTGGAGCAGTTCTGACTCTATAGGTGGAATTTCTCAAATCAAAGTGAAAAGCATCCAGTAGGGCAACAATTATTCTGATCAAAAGAAGGGAGATAAGGAAAAAATAGAGGAAAAAAGAATTGATAATTCAATGAGATTTAGCACATTGAAGATAAGTAGGTACATTAAAAATAATTGCAAACTAAATTCAATTCAAAGTAACATACTACATAAAGTAATGACAGAAAATGACAATCATATTTTTTCTTTCAAACAATGGCTTGCAGAGGAACTTCTAATACATTGTGCTATTGACTTATTTAACTGCCTAATGAAGAGGAACAAGTAAAATAGGCATCTACCTGATTATCTGTCTTTGTAGATCTAGTTTTCTAGTAAGTAATTTGAGGTAAAATCGCAGCATCTGAAGATAGTGAGGCCATGAAAGTTGACGGCACACAGCCCCAAGAAGATCTATAGCCGCATCCTGAACATTTGCGTGCTTGCTGTAGGACGAGTCTGTCACAAATGCGTAGATTAACGGCACTACATATGACATATGGATTGAGCCTTTAAACTTGTGATCCTTAAGGTGTTTGTACAGCCTCCGCAGAGCTCGAGAACGTTTGTGGATCTGACAGGATAAAAGAAATGGCATCATATTGAGAAAAAAATCTTGAAGAGCTTTGTTTCAGGGTATAATTATAACAAGAGAAAAACACAAGACAAAACAATTTGGCATTTTTATAATATTTGTGCAAACTGGTTTACCACTAGAAATGTTTTTACTGGGTGTCAAGGGTGAAGTCAATACATCATTTTCTTCTTCAATAATGGCCACCTGTGTTCACAAGAAAAGATTTATAAACCTTAACACAGCTATAGATGTAGGTCAAGTCACTGCACAATGTAGGTCAAGTCACTGTACATGCCATAAATACTAATAGTAGTTGCACATCGTCAAAATGTAGACAAACTAAAGATTACACATTGATTTAAAAAAAAGTTATAAGCACTTTTTTTAAACCACTGATTTCACCTAAATTTCTACAGTGACGCATTTCAATCAGAAATAAAAACTCTAGGTAATTGGGGATCAAATATACGTAGTGAAAGGCTTAGCAATAAAAATGATTTCATTAATTTTTACTTAACTAGATTTTTTTTTTTCCGGGGACCTGCCTTCAAAAGTTTTTTACAGCATCAAACTTACCATATGTAGGTTGACTCAGACTGTTTTGACCAATACAAATGTATCATCACTGGGCTAGCAAAGATATGCCGATTTGACATTAGCACGTCTATGTGTTTGTTGGATTGATATTGTTTCAGAAGGAAGTTAAAGTCAAATGTGTCCATATATTTTTACTTGACTAAAGAAAAGCAATATGAAATCACGGCAGCTGAGACAGGAAAATATTTATCTTCTTTATATTATGTATAAACTACAAAATTGAGATATATTCCACTAGCACAGTGACGATATGCAACTTGATATGACACCTAAAATTTCAAGTCCTCACCTGAATGTGCCTGATGTTTTCAAAGAAGTCTGCCTCAGGGTCTTTATCACAGAGATCTGCCAGGCCTGCAAACAGCGGGTGGTCCTTACAGTTTACAACAAGGCTTTGGAGCACAGCCAGAAATTCATGTCGCACAGCCTGATAGAGCATACACACATTGGATATCTATTATTTTTGTCTCGTATACTTGTAATATTACCTTGTATTGAAACAATGGATCTAGGTAAATACCACTTATTCATAACTTGTTACTATAAAGGTGATTTCTAGCCCTTCTTTTTGAAAAATTTAAAATAAGCCTTGAAAAAAAAAATATTGACAGAAGATAAATCCCATAACTCGGGCAAACATGACTGAAATCAGTGATAACAAATTTTTACACCCCCCCCCCCCCCCCCCCAGAAATTTGTTCTGCATACGAGAAAATTAATTACAACAGTTGCATGACTATTATTAATATTATCAGATTAATCAATTTTACAACGGAAGATAACAGTTGATGATTATTGATCCAAATCATTTTTTTTAGATTGTGCGACTCAATCAAACAACATCTGCTGTATTATTCACAGAGCCTGAGATGATCACCTCAGATTTGTGGCGGATGCCCAACTTGACTTGAGGCACTAACGTCTGTTCCAGCACGGATGTAAAGACGTTTTTTTCGCTTGGAGAGTTGGCCAGGCGTTCCACAATTTTCACCAGGCAGTTGGTGGAGTTATCTCTGATGGACAGGTCATCTACCTAGGGTGGCAAAGACAGGCATAGGTTAAATCATTTTTCACGGAGAGACTGAGAGGCTACAGAAAATTCATATTCCATCACTAGGGTTGTATGGTCAAAACAAGATATGGTGATAAAAAAATGTTTCAGGAAAGTATAATTTTAAGACCTTTGATTTGTGATCACAACTCTTTTTAAATGTTCTTGGTATTCTGAAGATTCTTAAATGTACATATACACTTCTTAGTAAAAACACAAATTTTTTTTATATTAAGCCATCTGTATGGGTTTTTAATGTCACAATGTTTGCATTTCTATTCCAACATGCTTGATAACTGACTAAATCTGTTAATTTGTATATTTTAACAAATGTCATTCATAGCACTATTCATAGCACATCTATGCTTTCTACTTTTATAAAATTAAAGGCCATTTTGCTTATTTCAAAATAATTATACTTCAAGAAAGTGATATTTATTAGAAAAAATAGCTTTTTATGTGATGCAAAGCGGTCTCAGATTCTTATATAAAGGGAACCACTGGAAATAATTGTTTTTATTTTTACTCTTCTTCCAATTAATTATTTGGGGTGATCTCATATTAAAAAAGTATGTCATTTTATTGTCTGGCATTATTTACCTAGGCTAGGCATTTTAAATGAGGGTTTCTATACAAAACACCGTATGAAAGCTTCAATAGAAGAACGATCATGGTCAAATTTTGTACTTTTTTAAAACATAATATATTTACCCCTATTTCCTTGCAATGTTGGTTTCTCCTATCAAGTATAAAAATAATAGGTATGCACCCTTCTGGTAGAATTTATCGTTGAAAACAATAAAATGTTCCACCAGTCAAAGGTCTTTAACAATTTTAATTTGAGTTTTAAAAAATGCAAAAAAAAATGTCTTAAAAAAGTAACATTGATCATTTTTCATTCAGCTTCCATATTGTCATCAGCAGGGTATTTCTATATCTCACAGCATAGATAAAGTGACAGGAGTTGTAGATGATGGGCAGGAGGATGTTGACGTTCAAGTCTCCAGGTCGGGCCACCACTGCATTGACTTTAGTGAAAGCTTCCAGGCGGACTAGATAGTCTGGCTCCTCTGCTCGCCTCTTGTCCCACGCATTCAGCTGGAAAGAGATGTATCAAAAGTTATCAGGTTAATGATTAAAAAAATAAATCTTATTTCCTCCGAACCATTAATGTGAAACACTAGAGCACATTTTTCTTCAATTTTGGGGGAAAGGTATAACAAAGGCAACTAAACTTTACTTTCCATAATCAGAGAAGAAAATGAAAAGATCTATTCTGTTTTATACATTATTCAAAAGAATTTTCCCCCTAATATGGGGTGAGGAGAAGTATTCTAAAAACAATTATTTAAACTTTACTTTCCACCATAAGAAAGAAAAAAAGAGCCTGCCCCCCTAAAAAAAAACATCAAATTGAAAAAATTGTTTTGGTTACTATCTTCACATCAATATTGATTAATCATGCGCAGGAATGGAAAGTTTTACCAGAGACATCTATAAGTCAAACAAGAGGGTCATGGAGATAAAAAAAACAAGTGATTTAAAGATTGTAGGAATTTTAATGTTTCCTACGCATATACTTCATGGAATGCCTGGAAACTTTTTCACCTTTTCAGTGAGAGATGCTATTTCCTTCATAGTCTCATCATTATCACATATGGTAGTGAAGAGTTTACAAAGGAGATTCCGTGACTCTCGCCTCTCAACAACAGAGAAAAGTTGGGCCACTGACCTAGGTAAAAATGAAACAGATTTAAGAAATACATTCAAGTTGAAATGCTGAACTTGAATAAAAGAACTAAACTTGGTTGAAACTAATAATCTTGGGTCTTTTTAGCATATTATCTAAATCAGAAAAACAATTAAAGAAATTTATTAAAATGAGGCCTAAAAGTAGCCAACAAATACTTGAGACATACTTAAAGTTTGCACAAACTTGCCCATTTTAGTACAGAGCTTACTTCTTCCCTACAAACAGTTTATCATTCAATCCACAATGCAGGATTTGTTTTTAAGGTGATAGAAAAGGCAAAAAAGTTAAAATTTCACTCAGTTTGGATAATCACTGAAAATGAAAGAACGTTAACAATGTTATATATAAACTTACTTGATAAACACAGACGTCTCTGTGGTGTGTTGCATTAGGTTTGTCAGAGACAGCAGTGTATTCTCCTCAATTTCCTGTAGAGATATCAAAATGTATTAATAAAATGTGCTATAAGTTTAACAACAAACAAACAAAATCTTAACCCAAAAAATTATTTTAATATTTTCAATAATAAATTAATATTTGTTAACATTTTTATGCCCTGTTACCCTGCATTTTAATAAAAGTATAGTTAATTGCTTCAGTGGCCACCTCTCTTTGACCTGTACCAGCAACCCCTAATTTGTGATCCACATATAATTTTACTATGCAATTTTAGGCCCTCACTCAATTCAAACAAAGACTTCTATTTTTCCCCTTTCCCGTTGATTATTCACCATCCAGTACTGATTAGCTTAAAATTCACTTATCAACATGCATATTTCATTTCAACCTGATACTTGTCAATGAAATTTCCAAAACAGAAAAACTAGACGTTAAAATAGTATTCCACATAAATGATAGTCTTTGACAGGTGTGAAAAATAATACTTCAGGGGGTTTTACCTTCATATGCACTTGACTCGATAATTCACAAGAACTAAATAGGACAAAATTAGTTACCCGCTCAAAGAGAGGTTTAAATAATACCTGTGTTAATATTGTTCCTCGACTCAGATATGGTACCAGTAGGTCACAGAGATTGCGGCAATCTTCAGGTGCAGTCACCAGGCGACTCATTCTATGAGAGCAAGAAATTGTACTTAAAATTGTCCTACCATTTTACATTGATATTTTATGATCTTGCTCCTTATTGCAGACATAAATATATTGTTTTAGTATCCCTATATCTACGTTTAATTTAAAGAATAAATAATAAAATAGTGAAGATGAACTATGTTTACCAAAATAATATACAAGAAATTGTAAAAAAAAAAAAACAACAATTTGCTTTCATACCAAAATGATAAATAAAATGGTAAATTTTTACAACAAAAATTTTTTTTTTAATGAAAGGAAAAGACAAAATAAACAAGCACCAAATATATATTCTGCTGTTAATAGCATAATATTTTTTTTTTACAATAGAAATTAAAATTTTTACATGTTTAAATGTCTAAGATCTTTTGGATTTCTTATAAATAAAGGTTTTGAATAAAGGTTTAAAAACATACAATTTTAAGTTTGTTTATTTCCTGTAACAAGAAAATTAGACCAAATATTATTATTTTTAATGCAAAACTAGTAGGAAAAAAAGTACTTTAAAAGAAGAAGAATACAGGCACTATTCAATTTTTAAAATAAGTTAGTACAACCAATTTTTAATAAAGGCACAATTCTTTTTAAGGAAAAAAAAAATGAGAAAAAGGAGGAAAAAAAAGTTTGATATACTTTGCCAGTATCTTTAGTTCCACTAAAGAAGTACTTTTCTTGTCTTTGGCACTCAGAGAAATCTTGCTAAGAGAACATTTCAGGTACCTCAAAAGTTTAGGTACGTGAGGTAAAAGCAAGAGATCTTGAGGTAGTAAATCACTCGAAACTGGAAAAAGAAATCAATATTTAATTAAAATGCATCTTTTCAACATAAATAAGAAAGTGCAGCCTACGTCAAGAACATGGCTTTGAAAATATGGGGAACAATTAACTAAACTTTCAATTATTTTTGGGTGAGATGACTTGAAATCTTGTTATGCCAATCACTTAATTTGTGTCCATTGTTAAAATCATTCGAAAAAAATCGGGGAGTACATTATTTAAATCCTTATATCTTTCCATTGTAAAGCTGACGGGGGTAAAAAAACAACTATACAACCAGTATTATGGTACTCATTTTCAAACTGACTTTTAGTGAAATCCTAACCTTCTTCATTATTTTTTTCACCACTGACAAGCACTACCTAAATAATTTCCACTTATGTAAAACTTTCTGGTAACTTGTTTGTCTTATCACCTGAGGCAGGGAATACAAATGGTTCAGGCAACGACTCCTGCATGCTAACATCTCCCTCATCCTCTTTCTCTGCCTCCCCATCGTGTACAATGTTGTCTAGTATTTCCAACACTGCAGCAACCACTGTCTTGGACACGGTGGGAGCATTCAACAGATCCAGCACACAGCCCAGGGGGGTCACAGCAGAACTTTCTCCTTCTTTCTCATAACCCAGCAGTGGAAGAAACCTGAAATTTTCAGATAAAAACACACCCACACTAGTTATAGAAAAGATTAGATGTTTAAAATATAAACAATAAAAATCTATGTGTTTTTTTGTGTTTCTTTTATATACAAAGAAAACCACAAGAAAAATATTTAATGGCATTTCTATTTTCTAAAAATAATTGGGAAGTGACAATCACTATTGTCAATATTTAAAGGAAAAATAAACAAGTGACTTATAATTATGTTATACCTGAAGTATTGCTTCCATGATATCAAAACTTTTTCTTAATTTCACAGGTAAACCATCAAATTCTCAAAAATCATCCATGAGTGTTGTTTTTCAGCATATAATATCATTAAATGAGACTTCACCTTGTGTGCTGACTCCAAAACATCAAGAGTTTGAGCAAAGGCGTGGGATGGTGGACACCTTCATACACTAGCTTCTCAGCCTGCAAACCATTTAATAAAGAAGAGGGTGATTTTTAGGAACACATCGATTGAATTTTGTAGAATACAAACTTTAAAACTGAAAACAATAAGCAAAAAAGCTAGTTTATTTAAAAAATTTGGAGCAGGGTATGTTTTGAGTTGATTTCATAGACCATACAGTGCATTCAGCAATAATTTTTACAATTTGTCCTCGTAAAGAGTACATATTTGTATCTTTTATCCAAATGAAAACAATCATTGGTCTTTCAGTTTTCTCTAAATGAGTAAGCCCCTCTGCCTTTTTTTTTTTTTTGGTGTGTGTGTGTGTGTGTGTGCAGAAGATTGTTAATACCAAAGTTTCAGAGATCTTGGGCATTGAAAGTGAAATTGAATTACTTGATGACTGTGTGAGAAAAAACAACTGAATTGTTGGTGGGGTCTCTGTGCATCTAAAAAGCATGAGACATTAAAATCTTTTAGATAGCTCTGCCTTTTCTACTATCCTTTGCATAAACAAACAAAATCAAAACAACAAAAAACAAAACCAAGAAACCAAAAATATACAAGAAAAAAAAAAGAAAAATGAATAAAACAATAAACAAACAAACAAAACAAGTAGTATATATCAGGTACATTTATCTATGAAATAAGTTTATCTTTGAAATATTAGTATTATCATAATATCACTACTACTTTTCTCTGTCGTTTTTTCATTTTTTTTCTCTTCACTTAAAGGTTTGTCGTGACTTACATGCGGCCACACAGTTGCCTGAAATATGGCTTCTAAATCATTCCTTGAGTAGTCCAGGTCTTCAAAAGTCTCACAAAACTGAAACACAAAAATAACTTGTTTTTTAAACAAATATTAAAGGAGTAATATAAAAATAATCCAAGTTAAAGATAGAAGAACAGAAATATGACTTGACTTTCAAACTTATAAATATTTCAAGGCAATATGTAGTTAACAAAAAAATTCTGATGAGTCTCTTCACCTGACAAAATTTTCGAAAGAAAAAGGTAGGAACATGTATGTTTTAAGCATGAGCCCCATAAGCATTATTATCACTTGTAAACACCTTTGTCCCAAAACTATCATGCATTGTCAGCTTTTAAGATGCAAATCATATTCCATTAACATAAAATTAACACAAGACACTGCATTAGTCAATATTCACTCCACTTCTTCATTAATCACATATATTTGTATTTAAGATTCATTTAAAGGACACATAACACCAAATTTTGCGTAAACTTGACATTTTCAGGTATAATGATCCTTACAGATCAATTTGGTAGTGTTAACATGCAGTGTGAACCATGTCACTTAGCTCAACCTTTCATACCTGTGTAATGCGGTTAATTACTGTGTGCCGCAAGGATTTCAGTAATTTGATAGCCCCAGGCACCACTAGGTGGCGTTGGGCTAAGGCCGTGTCCAGCAAAGTTGTCAGACCCAGCAGCATGTGTAGCACACAACGAGAAAACTCTCCGAGACGATGGCCCCAGCGTTTTGAAACAGTCTGCAGGGTGTTGAGAATACTGGGAGAAATAAGAAAATTTGGTAAAATGCTGAAACAAATGAAAAGTAATCTGTGGTAGCTCTCTCTCCTAATTTAATATCCTCTAGGCTCCACATTGGAATGTTGATGGTTCATTAGATTTCAGTCAGAGAATTTTTCATTCAACCACACAGAGTGTTAATATAATAGCAGATGATCACATAATATTGGCACTGGCCCAACCAGTAGACAACAAAGGCAGCCTGATCGGAACATCATTGTCCCTTATCATATTTCAGATGTCCATCTTGTATAAGTTTCAAAAGAGGAGACAAAATTAGTACTTTTCATGTGTGTATGTGCGTGTGTGGGTGTGTAAATGGAATGAACCTCTTACCCTTTCATCCTTTTCAATGGAATCATTTTTCTAAGATCTAGAGTAGCTCTGGTCTCTTCCACCATCTTTACAGGATCATCTGTGGAGAAAAGCCACAAAAATATTTATAGAATTTTTCTAAAATTCTTTTTCTGAAAAATGATTAACTTTCATTGCATGGTGATGCTTCAACATGTCATTCGTTTACTTCAGAAATTGATTAAAATAGATTTGAATAAAATATGAGTAAATAAAAAAGGCACTTAAAAAGCCTAAAAGTTTATCTCCACCTCAAACATAATATATATCATTTCAGTCACTGTTTTTGCATTAAGCTGAACTTTTCAAGTACTTATCCAATATAATATTACCATAGTAAAACATAATAAAAAAAAAAAATTATACAAACAAAAGATGTAGGAAAGAAGTCTAACCTGTGACGAATCTCATGCACGGTTGAAATAGTAACTCCAGGAAGTAACGCAATTCATGAGGCTGGCATCCACTAAGGAAACCAAACACAATTGTGCGACGGATGTTACTGTTGGCCTTCCCTGCCGTGTCATTCCCTGTCTTGCCATGCATCTTGCCATAGAGGATCCTATAGTATGAAATGAAAAGAAATTTTATGGTTAAGTTTATTTATTGACAGAGCTTTAACAATTAATACAACCTTTTTAATTACAATTTTAAAATGCTGCTCATTACAGAAAAGGTCAGCTGCTACGGATCACTTGTCACTTCTCAAAGAAATTTATTATGGTAGGAAAGTAATTGCATTGAGGTATAGACTGACTGAAAATAGAATTCAAGATTAAGCAAAATTAATGAGGGAAATAGTACTTGACAAGTTACATAGTTGTGAAGTGAAAAGAAAATGACTGAAGATCTTCCATTACTTTATTATGACAATGCAGTAATCTCTATAACTGTGCAGTAAGATTCTTTGGAATCAGCTTTCTCCTGTAAACTGTTTGCTAAACAAATCATTATTCGTGTGTTATGTTTCTTTTGTGACTATAAAACTTACTGCATTTGATCCTTTTTTCCCTAAAAAGATTCTTACTTTACAAGTCGCCAAACACCCAGAATAAAATTACATGAAACTTGATTTTTTTTTTAAAGTTGGAGTTCGTCAAGTGAAAATTTGGCAAATAAAGAATAGCTTTTTTTAAATGGAGAAATAAAAAAGTTTCTCCTAACCTCATCAACACTGGCAAAAGACCTTCTCTGTCATCCGCTTTCACCTGGCTGTTCTCCTCGTCCACAGAGAATAGAGTAATCTCACTCTTAAAGGTTTTGTCATCGAGCAGACGCTCAAAATTTTCTCTGAAAAAAAAAAAATGACACATGAAAAAGCTTCAGGGATATATTCCATACACAATCACAGCACAAAATACTATTTGTTGGCTCTTCATAGTCAAATTTTCAAGTTAAATCAAATTACGTTGGTTGTATCAATTTAATTTTCAATCAGCCTTAAAATTATATCCTGAGAAGATCTGAAAAACTTAAATATAGAGCTAAAAGTCATGTTTAAATCAGTTCTATTTTCTTATTATTTGTATAAAAAAGAAAAGTTATATGATGGTTAATTGCTAAAGGCAAATATCAATACAAAAAAAAATAAAAGAGAGATAGATGTATCTCATTAACAAGAAAAATATATACTTGATGTTTCATATGAATTTTTGTGCACTTAAAAAAAAATTACTGGAGAACATATCTGATGCTTTTAAATTAAAAAAAACACAACAACAAATAACTAACCTATATGGCAAGAGATGAGGAGACTTGTAGGTCATGATACAGTCAAAGGCTGCTTTCTGTATGGCTCCATTTCTATGCTTCAGAAACTGTTAGAAAAAACAAACAGCCAATGGTATCAGGATATCAACAGTACCACCACACATTTAATAAGTAAATGAAAGAGAAATCTAAAAAGAGTGGTGAGCCTTTTGTTAAATGAAGACACAGTTGTATAAATATATATCGATAATATTTAAAACATGATATATACTGTAGTATTAAACAGATGGCAACCTCAGGGTTTTCATGCACTATTCAATGTCATGCCTATGAAAGAAGAAATATTGTATAACTACAATAAAACAGAAGTGATTTACTTACGTCAAAGAAAGTATCTTGCACATTTTTCTGATTAAACATGGCTCTCTGTTTCTTGAACTGAGCAAACACATCAAGATGCACCAACAGGCTTCTGCAAAAATCAGATCATAAAGCCTTATGCTAAAAGAAAAAAAAAACAATGTCTGCACAACTTATGATAAAAATAGCCATCCTAACAAATAAAAAAAAGATAAATCTGTGCCAAATTGATTTTAAATGACGCACCTGGTTCAGTAATTTTGAAAGTCAAGTCAACAGTTTGTTCCCCACTTGATATGAGATTCATAAGCCATGCTATAGCTATTTAAGACAGTTTTGTTCATATGTTGAGATGTTTTTTTTTTAAACTCCCCTCTAAAATGACATATAATAAAACATGTAGATTGTTCACAATAATAACCACAAATAAAAGGAATTAGAAACTTCCTTTTTTTTTAAACCAGCAATTTTGCTTGTTTTTAATCAAATAATCTCTTTTTATTTGCATTTCCAACTTATCTGTTTTCTTTTCAAAAAGCAAGACAATATAGAAAGAAAAGTTCTAGAGGAATTTCTAAATTTTGTAAAAGTATGTGCCCTATAAAGCTTTAATAAGGTTCAGTGGTGAACTTATTTTTTTTCACAGACGAACTTGACTTACTGGACACGAGATTTCTTTTTCGTTTTCACTGCCTTTCCTTCAGCTTCATGGGTCGCAATTGACACATCCATATCTTCCTCATTGTCATCATCTGCTCCAGCGTCTTCATCATCTCCATCGCTAGTAGCTTTATTTGGCTCAGCCAACTCAATGCCCATTTTTTCTGAGTCATTAACACCCTGCTGTTTTGAGGATTGGAGAATATTCTGGAAAGACTGGTCATCTTCGTCAGCTGTGACAAACTCTTTGCTATTCAAAGGGAAGACAATAAAGAAAAAATTATATTGTAGGGTTGATAAAAGAGCTACTTAAGACCTGAATTTCATAGATTGTTTACATAGTATATTATGAGTATAATTGTTTTCACACCACTCATCAATGTGATTATAATCACATATACTCAGATCCCCATAATAGTTGAATTAGAGTCTCATCAATTATGATGAAAATTATTTCACCAAATAAAGCAAAATAACGTTTGTCGAGGGCATTAAGGAACCATGTGTTAGAAATGTGATTACCCTTAGGTTTTATAAATTGGTCTATTTCAAAATAGATTTCTCTTAAAAATAAAGCTTAAAAGGGAATATAAACTGGTAAAACTATAACCAAAGCACATTTTTTATCACCCAAATTACCTTAAGAATTGTAGATAAAGCTGACAAAGATCATCAGAGCGCAAAACACATTTCTCTGGGAATTTCTTGAGAGTTTTCCACAACTGAATGCGGAAATTGAGAAAGTCTGGAGCTCGACCGTCATCTAATGCCTCAGCCCAGTAACTCCTAAACACACTGGATATATCTCTGACCGAGGACTTCTCCCATTCATCTTGATTCTCTTGAAAGATTCCTTCCTGCGGAACTTGGGCTTGACTGATATCTTCCTCTAGGTATTACAAATTGATATATAAAGAAAATGAAAATTCAAAGAAAAGAGGCAGTAACAGCAATGAAAGATTACATATTTGTCAAAGATGTTTCTATCTTAATATTTCTCCATCACCCTTTCTCTCTCTTTTATTTTTCTCATTTCTTAGGCAATGTAAGAAACCCAAGTGGATCTCAAGGAGCTCAACTCAAAAGATCAACTTCTATAAAAAATTGAGATATGCTTCGTTTTCATTAACCTGTCATAAGAATTAATGAAAAGATCTGTTAAATGAAAATGTCCTTAAAATATATTATTACAATACAATACTGACTTTGCTTGCCAAATGAAACAAGACAAAACAACCATTTGAAAATTTTTAAGTGTTACATATTCAGAATAGGTTTGGCTTTAACACGATGATAAGCTGAATTTTCCCAGCCCATTACACTACAGTGTCAAAAATTAAAATCCATGGCCTATCTAATGTACTTCTCAGAAACAACATTGTGCTCACCACATTCATGAGCTGCTCTGCCAAGCTGAGCCAACATTGTATCCCAGAATTCCTTGGTATCCATAGCTAAAGCGTAAGATGTGACAATCTCTCCAACAGGCCCCCACAGCAGTTTAAAGTTCCAGAATTTATTGCCAAGAACAAACAGTAAACAAGCCTGCAAATTAATGAGCACAGCAACAGATGCAAGTTAGGATGATGTAATTTTATTTTTCAAGAGAATGTAAACTACTGTAGTATTTAGCCTTATGAACAGCATGGTGGAGGGGGAGGTTTCTTATTTAAATAAATTAGTTCAATTTAAGAACTCAATCAACTGGATTGAAATCAAATTTAATTTATTAAAGAATTTAAGAAAAGCTCTCAGCGAAATGAGTGCTTTCTGTCAGAAAAATGTCTTTTCTTAATGCTTTGGAGTTCTAAAAATTTTCACATTCAATGAAAACAAATACCCTTTAAGTATGATAATAAAAAAGAGGAAAATTCTGACAATCCCAAACACAAACATACCTTTGCAGAAATTCCATTAGGCAAACACTTAGCGGCAAAATCATGCTCCATTTTCCGCAAATGAATCAACTTATCCCTGTAGTTGTGAACAGTCGGCACCATTTGTTCTGCTTTCCACATCATCTTGAAGGCGCTTTCTCGCACAATATCCTTTAAATAATAATAAAGATCCAATAAGAATGTTTACACATTTCCTGCATTTCCTCCTACTAAACCAAGCTGATACAACTGAAAGGTGAGGCATTAAAAAAATGATACCAGCCAACTTCAGGAAAGTAAATCCTCAGCCACCAGCACTTCAAATAGATTACAAACTTCTATGCACTGCGTTGACATAGATCTATATTTGAATGGAAATTTTAATATGGATCTATTGGCTTTTAAACATGTCATTATTTCCCCCATCGCCACAGCGATGCATGTATTTCACAAAAGATTACTTTCTGTCAAAGATCTTTGGAGATGAAATATTTTATAAATCTAAGCTTAATTTGCTTCACATCATTTTACTTTAAAATTCAAAATGTACCCCCCAAAAAACAAACAAACAACAACAACAAATAGAGTGAGTTTTCAGAGATACCACTCAATACAGATGAAATTTTAAAATTGGAGTCAAAAGTATATTTTGACTCGTTTCCAAAGCACCTTTAAAGCTTGAGATGATAATCTTATGTCCCTAGCTAGGTAATAGATTTTTTTGGTTTATATGGCTTATTCATGGCATCTGGATTATCCAACTACAATTAAAAGAAATGTTGACTAAATTTAACACTAGTATTGAAGAAATAAAAAAAATATAAATGTACTTATAAAAGAACTTACATCGCCATAATCTGTTAGCTCAAAAGAGAACAGCGACAATATGTGACATGTCAACAATCGTACCTAAAACAAAAAGAAAGTGGAAATTCAGAAAAAGATGAATAATGCATGATAACTTATAAAGGTAGAGGAAATACCAGAATGCAACCAATTACAGACTAAAAAGGAGAATAAGCTAGAAAGCCAAGAGAAAAAGAGATTTGAGGAAAAGTACTTGCAGTAATAATTATATTATTATTTTTATTTTTATTATTATTATTATTATTATTATTATTATTATTATTATTATTATTATTATTATAATGATTATATTTATTTATAACCAGTGATTCAACATTTTAGAATTTTTACACCAGTGTAAATAGTTGTGTCCCTAATTGCCATAAGTATACCTTATACTTAAAACTTACATTGTGAGATTCAGATACAAGGTTTTGCTCCAGCAAAGGGTATGTTTCTTGTAATAAAGTCTCTGTCAATAAATTCTCATTTCCTGGAAAACTCAGGTAAAAATCCAGCAATTGTAAGGAAGAGGCACAATGAGGTTGAAATCTGATGGGAAAGAAGGATAACACATTAAAACCATTAAAAAAAAAAAAAATACAAAGAAACACAGATAGGCAAAGAGATAGAGATATAATCATACAGAATAACAGGATACAACTTACTTCAATATTTTGTAGACATCTTCACACTTCACTGGGAGGCAGTCCACTTGCTTGTCTTGTGCAATAAATATCATGCTCTTCAGGACTTGATTTAGCACTGGCAAGATTCCACTGGCTTAAAAAAAAAAAAAAAGATTCTTCCAGATTCACATAGTATTTCAAAGTACCATTGTTGCAATATAAAATACAGTGGATAATTAACTGATGCCCTTAAGGCCATTTTCACTTACCTGAATGTTTTTTTTCTTAGGTTTTTTTCCAGATGCTGTCAAAAATTCATTTTGAAATCTAATAAAAAATTGAACATAATTTTTTTTTAAACAGTGACCAAGGTTTTCAGTTATGTCTCCCTGTGATTTACTTATACACACATTATAAGGAAATTCAAATAATAATCAATCCTCTCTTACATACCTATATTACTTTCTTGTTCCCCATTCAGATGTTTCAATAAATGGATCCATACTTTGGCACATATATCCATGGGATTGGCAATGCTGAACAGGAAAGAATACAAAAAATGAATTGAAAACACACAAAAAACATAATGTGATAAGACAGATTGATTACAAATTGCAAATTGGTTTCAGGAGGAAATGAGTTGCACTAGAGTAGATTAGGTGAATGAGAGAGAGAGAGAGAGAGAGAGAGAGAGAGAGAGAGAGAGAGAGAGAGAGAGAGAGAGAGAGAGAGAATTGTGAGACAGAGTGAGACAGAGGACACAGAGATTGAGGGAGGTCTGTTTAAGAAAACAGAGACGAAAAAATAAAATCGAGGTAGGTAGCAGTTCAGTTTTGCATTGTAACATCTGAGACAAAAAAATACACTTCCGCTGGTTGTAAATAATCCAAAACCTTTCAGCGCAATCTTGTACAAGAGGCAAACAGGTATTCCATGACGGCTCTGTCCTTTAGCAATCTGTTGTTTATAGTCAGATAATCTTATCCTAAAAAATAAACTTGACATAACAATAAGGCACTGACCTTAAGTGAGGAATGCATATCACATATCCCCATAGCATTGTTAGATCAGGTAGGACAACTTCTTTACGGCTCAGCAGTTTTGACAGCTGAGTTTCCACATATGCAGCGACACCATTATTTTGCTTTGATCTGAGTATGTGAGAATCAATAAATAAAAAAGACAGTTCAGTTCTAATTTCCTAAAAGTGTAAAATCAACCATCTTGACAAATTCATTCTTTGATGATTGAAAATAAAACCCCATAATATTCTTATCGCACATAGTCTTTAAGGAAAGAAAACAAATTTATGAAATAGTAATTCTCAGTGACCCATGTAGCATTCCACAAAATGTGCAGGCCCAGTGCAATTACTAAGGGAGATTATCTCTGGCCATTTATAAAAACTCTTGTACAACAAGATTGATATTTTCTTCCCAGGAGCATGATTTTCTAAACTCACAATCATTTCTTTGCAACAAAAAAGTTAGAAAAACAAATACCTTTTGATCCAAACTTTCACGCTTGATTGCAATCTTTATGACACACTATTTGCATCTCAAAAATGTGAACGGTGGTTTTGCAATATTGTATAAAAATAACCAAATTTAGCAACATTCATCAACAATCTTTGTTGTAGTTATTTGTACTTTTTTTTTTATCCTTAACAAAGGATATCAGTGTAAATTTTAATATGGTATTGAATTGCAAACCAAATGGAGAAAAAAAATATATCATGTTTTATAGATAATTCTGCGAAAGGTTTATTTTTCAAAGCAATTATTATTTTTGTCATAATTTTATCCAAATATGAAAACAGCTTCTCACTTTGACCAGGCTCGATCCAATGGGTACAGTTTCAGTAACCCAAGATGGTCGCCTGTGATGGGAGAACCAGTTTTGTGTAAAACAACTTTTATGAGGAATATCATAACAGCCAAGTGATCTCCCTCGTCTTTGGATAGTTCTGCCCAAATAGGATCCAGTATTCTAGGCAGTATATCCTGAACAGCAAGAAAAGATAATAAGGAGAAAAAAAAATCTGAATAACTTGTTTATCAACCATCCCTTTTAAGCAAACATAAAAAGAAAAACGAAACAAAAATATAATAAAATGGGATAGTGTCTATTCACTACAAAGATCTTAGCACAATAACATAATTTTAATATTTGGAGCTTCATGTATAAAACTGGTATGCAGATTCAATGCATAAGATAGCTTTAATTTTAGAAACAAGTACTCAATATTGATTTATAGGTCTTAAAATATCTGTGCAATAATAATAATAATAATAATAATAATAATAATAAATAATACAATTAAAAATTACCTTTTCAAAAAATGGCATGTCCAAACAGGACATGGCGAATGTTTTCAGATCTCTGAAGCTGAAAGAGGCAGAAAAGACGCTTGTCATGATTCTGACAACTGTCTCTACTGGCAACGCTTCCTGACTAGTCTCTAGCAAGCTGGACAGAGCAGACAGGATATCACGATCCACCCCTGGGGTGCCTACCACTGAGCACAATGCCTTTGAAAAAAAAGTTATTATATATTATATATGCAACTCGGTAGTAACTTTGTTGGTTTCTAAGAAGTATGTAGTAACTTTGTTGTTTTAATGTAAAATGTAAAATTGTTATTTGTTATGTTTCAAAACAGCAATGGTTTTGAATTTCTCACAAATAAAGTTCTCTGCAATCTTAACGCCATCCTCAGCAATTAGTCTATCTTGCAAACTGACCCCAAGGATGAAGATATATTAAATCTGCTGCAGAAGAGAGAAAGAGAGAGAGAGAGAAAGGTGGGGGGGGATAACAGGGCATCTGGCTGAGCCAGTCATAATTCATTGATACCGACCCAACCAGTATGAAACAATGATTTGCTTTTATCATAGATCATTTACAACACACAATGCCAACAGCCTGGTCAATCACTTACATTTGCCACAAGCTTTCCGTCCCAGACAATAGCACCACCATTGTGGTTGATGAGAATGGATGTCATTCGCAGAAGACGACACAGGTGTGCCTGCAGGCTAACAACATGTTTTGTGTCTTGGCCTTTGGTCTCCTCATGGCAAACTCTGCATGCTTGGTTGACAGAGTTGATACAGTCCTGAATAAAAAAAAGAGAAAAACTTTCCTGTAACATTGCATTTGTTATAAGATTTTATAAAGCCTTCTTACCACACCCACAATAGGCAGGGTTTTGTCAATTGGTGTTATTATAATGGGTCATTATATATAATAAATACCAACTGGCATCATGTTAAAAAAAAAACAATAAACAAGAATGGACAGGGGAAAAAAGAAAAATTACCATCAAATAAACAAAAATATCAAAATATAAAAAATATGAACACATACATGATCAAACTCTTTATCTTTATGAAACTGTATCTTGCGGCTTATATATTAAAGACATCCAGCGTAGTAAAAATATGACCAAAAGTCTTTGAGGCAATGTTCCAGACAGAAGGAAAAAAAACACAGACAGTCAGAGAAGGAGAGAGAGAGAGAGAGAGAGAGAGAGAGAGAGAGAGAGAGAGAGAGAGAGAGAGAGAGAGAGAGAGAGAGAGAGAGAGAGAGAGAGAGAGAGAGAGAGAGAGAGAGAGAGAGAGAGAGAGAGAGAGAGAGAGATAGAGATGGAGTAGAGACAGAGTAATATTTTAATACTCTAGTGAAGTCTGGAAACAATTCATTGATCAGAGGAAATCCTTAAATTTAAAAGTTCTAACCCTAATTGTATGTCAGGGGTGATAAAAAACAAATAGACCTAAAGCATTTTTTTTCTTTATTTAAATAAAAATACAACAAGAAATGTTTTGAGAATTTCATTTATTCCTCCTTTGAAATTGTATTTCTTACCTAAAATATTTATTTTGACTCTTTACAAAAAAATGGCCCACACAGTCTCTACAACACAAAATTGGTGAACAATTCGGATCGAAACTAAAAGCATTGCTCTTGGCAACTTAATTAACATTTTGAAAAACAAGACGTGATTAGCTGCTTACCAAGATTATCTCCCATAGACGCCGACTGTTATCTTTGTTAATGTGCTCAGCACACTCCTGGAGACAGATGGTGACAGCTTGCTCAACCTGTAGTCTGGGAAGGGTGCTCTGTTTCTTGCCTGACGGGTGCCACGGCCCTAGTTTTTGGAGCAGCAATGGAAAAACCTGCAAACAAAGTAATGCTTGTTAGTTATTGGCTAAGTGTATACTTAATATATCATGATAGGTGATTCGGGGTTTCCAATATTTTTGTACAGTATGTAAAGTTGAAAAAAAAAAAATATTGGAGGCGTTTAAATGTTTGAAATGTACAGTACATAATTATACAAAGTATTATAGTTTAAGACATAAAAAAGGCAAAAAAATTTTTTATACAGAAAAGAGGAAGAACTGAAAAATCAAATTGGAATGCCTCATTCATTATATCATTTATAGTAATTTCCCATTGTGCAGGGCATTCTATACATATAAATTTAGGATTCCAATTGCTTTCTAAATTAACAACTTTCAATCTTCATTATATTGCTGTTTCAATCAATCGTGGTTGAAAAAATAATATTCAAGTTGGCATAACAAAAAAGATGGTTTAGGGTTTATGTAAGAACGGAGTTGAGAGATCTTTAAATTGAACATGTATTAAACTATTTTTATGGCACAAGAGGATAATGCTTCACAAAGAATGCTGTACAGCTTAAAATTTTTGCCACAGCATAAAGATATAAAAGAAATAAACTGTGTTAAAAAAAATAGAAGAAAGAACTTGCACATCAAGCAAGAGACATGACTCCTATCTCAGTCGATGACATAATATGTACACTGATCTAACCATCACAGGACAAAATTGGACAAATAAATTTTCTACCAATCATGGGTTTTAAACCACAGATTTTTTTAATTGGGAGACTAGCCAGTCCGCCCCCTTATTTTGAAAAACAATTTATGAAAAAAAACAAAACAACAAAAAAACCCAACAACTGTGTATTACAAAACAGCATATCATAATAGATTATACAAAATATACATAAAAAGCCTTCACCTGATCACTGATAGTGTGAAAATGATTTTTCACTCCTTTCACCATCTCAAATAGTAGAAGACCAATTCCATCAGTTAGCTGTAGATTGATAAAAGATAATTGATCAGATAAAGATGACCTTAAAAAACAAAATTTGAAATCATATAAGTGCAAATAGGAAACTAAAAGAATGTAACTCAGTATGAAGACAAAACATTATTTTGAACAAAGCTCAACATCATTGTTGGGTCCTCTAACCAACCCCTGGATATCCTTCCAAAGTACCCAAGTTAGGACTATATCATTATGGATACAGTCTGTCTCTTATGAACCTGAAGAGATGCAAAGGGTCTTCCATTAATTCAGCAAAAATTACCAAAAATTGTAAATACAAGAACATAAAATCAGCCTGAAAAAGGTGCACATTACTTACCTCTGGAGAGGCTTTGAGCAAGCCAAGCAAGAAAGTAAGCAGCTCATCTTGTTTCTTTACCTAATAAAAATACAAAGTATGGAGTGATAGAATTAGTCAGAGACAGATATCAGACCATGACAGCAACAGTTAGCGACAAAAACAAAAATAACTATTGTACACAAATTAAAATAAAATGTTTCTCGACAAAAGCAAAAATGTATTTTTTTTAGAAAACCCATTGCAAATATTTTTTCAGACGACCATAAGTTTCACAGACTCCAACATTCACTGAATTGAAGTCTTACGAAAATCATACACTCAGCATTCTTGCACAGCTACCTTTCTCAAAAGATAGGCACAACTTTCAGCAGCAAACACTTTGATGTAGTCCTTTTGAGAGGCATTCAGTAGATGCGAGTAATACCTGAGGGTGAAAAATATTATTAATATATGAAATCTAAAGCAGAAATAGAATAATCTTTGATTCTGTGAGCACATATCCATAATTCAAAAGATACATTATAAAAAATAAAAAATAGAACTTTTTATCGTCTTAAGGACAATCAATGCTGACAGTCTTTGACAAAAGTCAAACGTTATTTTTCTTTAAAAAAAGACAACACGCACACACAAATCATTTGGAAGTTTGAGAGCAAGAAATTTGAACCATTACTCTCAGCACTCTTAAGGTAAGAGTCCACTCTGGATCATTAGCTGAATGATCCCTGATGATTAAGACAAAAATAATTCTTTAATAAGCAATCACTTTTTTTTCTCCTGCTCCAAATAAAGGGAGAACTATTTCAGTTAGTCGTTGAACATCATTATCTTTGTCACCACCTCATCTGGTATAATTCAGTGACGTAGGAGTGAGACATTTTTGTTTTGCTTCTTTGAAAAATGAAATGAATATTACAATGCAAAAAAATCTAAAATGACAGTTTAAGTTTACTAAATAAGTGTTTCAAATAACTTTGTCAGCTGACCAATACAAAACCGCTATGACTTCTAAAAGAGCCCTTTCATTTGCATGTCCCAATAATATTTATTAAGCCTTATTATATAAGAGTGTCATATAGTATTTTCTAGCTGTTAAAATACTGTATTTTCCACAAACCCGAAAACTTGTTGAAAATCCTTGATGAGGAATCTCCACAACACCCGGAACAGAGAGGCCAGAGCTTGGAATGTCTGCTCCATTGCGTCAGCATCTTGGGCGCGAGTAGTCAGCAGCTGAGTGAGGAGCTCGAAGAAATCCTGGAAGTGCGGGACAATTCACCTGATCACTGATAGTGTGAAAATGATTTTTCACTCCTTTCACCATCTCAAATAGTAGAAGACCAATTCCATCAGTTAGCTGTAGATTGATAAAAGATAATTGATCAAAGCTGTTAATAAAAATTAAGATAAAGATGAACTTAAAAAACAAAATTTGAAATCATATAAGTGCAAATAGGAAACTAAAAGAATGTAACTCAGTATGAAGACAAAACATTATTTTGAACAAAGCTCAACATCATTGTTGGGTCCTCTAACCAACCCCTGGATATCCTTCCAAAGTACCCAAGTTAGGACTATATCATTATGGATACAGTCTGTCTCTTATGAACCTGAAGAGATGCAAAGGGTCTTCCATTAATTCAGCAAAAATTAACAAAAATTATAAATGCAAGAAAATGGTGCACATTACTTACCTCTGGAGAGGCTTTGAGCAAGCCAAGCAAGAAAGTAAGCAGCTCATCTTGTTTCTTTACCTAATAAAAATACAAAGTATGGAGTGATAGAATTAGTCAGAGACAGATATCAGACCATGACAGCAACAGTTAGCAACAAAAACAAAAATAACCAGGGTACACAAATTAAAATAAAATGTTTCTCGACAAAAGCAAAAATACTTTTTTAGAAGACCCATTGCAAATATTTTTTAATATGACCGTAAGATTCACAGACTCCAACATTCACTGAATTGAAGTCTTACGAAAATCATACACTCAGAATTCTTGCACAGCTACCTTTCTCAAAAGATAGGCACAACTTTCAGCAGCAAACACTTTGATGTAGTCCTTTTGAGAGGCATTCAGTAGATGTGAGTAATACCTGAGGGTGAAAAATATTAATATATATTAAATCTAAAGCAGAAATAGAATAAGATTTCATTCTGTGAGCACATGTCCATAATTCAAAAGATACATTATAAATCCATTATAAAACGTCAAAAATAGAACTTTTTACCCTCTTAAGGACATTCAATGCTGACAGTCATTGACAAAAGTCAAAGGTTATTTTTCTATAAAAAAAAACAACAACACACACACACAAATCATTTGAAAGTTTGAGAGCAAGATATTTGAACCATTACTCTCAGCACTCTTAAGGTGAGAGTCCACTCTGGATCATTAGCTGAATGATCCCTTATGATTAAGACAAAAATAATTCCTTAATAAGCTTCTGTTACAAATAAAGGGAGAACTATTTTCAGTTAGTCGTTGAACACCATCATCTTTGTCACCACCTCATCTGGTATAATTCAGTGACGTAGGAGTGAGACATTTTTGTTTTGCTTCTTTGAAAAATGAAATAAATATTACAATGCAAAAAAGTCTAAAATGACAGATTAAGTTATCTACTTTACTTTTCTGATCCAGCAGCCACTTGAGCCTGACCCCTTCGACTTGATGACACAATGAAGAATTTATATGTCCTTTCTAGCTGATCTTTTCCACAGTATAATGTGTTTTCCTAAGCTATCTACTAAATAAGTGTTTCAAATAATTTTGTCAGCTGACCAATACAAAACCACTATGACTTCTAAAAGAGCCCTTTCATTTGCATGTCCCAATAATATTTATTAAGCCTTATTATAATTATAAGAGTGTCATATAGTTTTTTCTTAGCTGTTAAAATACTGTATTTTCCACAAACCCGAAAACTTGTTGAAAATCCTTGATGAGGAATCTCCACAACACCCGGAACAGAGAGGCCAGAGCTTGGAATGTCTGCTCCATTGCGTCAGCATCTTGGGCGCGAGTAGTCAGCAGCTGAGTGAGGAGCTCGAAGAAATCCTGGAAGTGCGGGACAAAGTCTTGTTGCAGGTCCTTTGCCAGCTGTACTAATAGACTGAAGAAATAGAAAAATACATCCAGAGAAGGTACTTCACGAATCACCCCCAAATAAGAAAGAAAACTGGAAGGAAAATGTATATTTTTCTACTAAAAACTGGTAAGAGCTAAAATTGACTAAAAACAGAAAATTGTTAGTACTTTGAAGAAACAGCACAACCCTTTGAGCTCGATAAGAAAAGCAAAAAAATATCTTCTAGTGCTAAGAAACCGTTTTAGCAGTAATAAATGTTTTCTGTCAATATATAATGTTTAAGGCCATGATGAGTAAAACAACAGGTGAACAAACTTTGAAAAAAAAAGTACTTACTCTAAAAGTCCTGTAAGAGCCATGGATCCCTTCACAGCTAAATGTCTCTTCAATGATCTAAAGATCTCCTCCTTGAATAATGGAATAAAAAAGAAGCAGGGGAAGCAAAGCATTAATAAGCAGTCTTAATTTTCACAAGGCTCAATACAGAAATAGAATCTAAAAAGTTAAGCATAAGAAACAGTAGGCTTCATAAAACTATTATATCATCACATTTTTACATGAAATGATAAAGAGATTACATTGCTGCCAACTTTTGAGAAAGCAAATAGAGATTTTAAGCGCGATCAGTCACTGCAAACCCAATCGATGGCCAAGCCTATATGGTTCAGATATCAATATTGACTTATGCTTGTAAGCTTAAAAAGCCTTAGAATGTATGTTGTTAAATCCTTTTCTTGTAAATGAATATTATTTTAATAATCCATATGGACATCAAGATTTTCGATCATTTTGGACATTTACGATATTTATGGGGACACCCGATTTGTGGTATTCCCCGTTAAATTGCAGAAGCAAGACATATCTCCAAACAAACATGATTTATAAAGAGTAGTGAACGTTATGAAGATAATTTAAACAATTTAGCCCAGGAATAAATTTTTCTTTTTATTTCTTGTTTTTTTGCATAATCAATTTTCCTTGTACAATAACCAAAAAGAGTGGATGTTAAAATTGTTGTTTTTATTATTAATATTTTTTTGCTTTGTAAATGTTTTTAAGGTTAAATTTATAAAATAAACACAACCAAAAAATAGACCCACGAGGAACGCAGTCACAACCTAGTATAGTGAAATCAAAGATCTTGTTCAGTATGTAACATCTTTGAGTAAATGCAATAATGCGCCGCCCACTGGGAGTGTGTGTGTCTGTGTGAAAGATTGGCAGCGAATGTGCCTAGCAATATAAAATACGAAATTGATTATCTGATCGTGCCAGAGTAAGAACTGTGAGGGGACCGGGGCTTGACAGTGAAGATAACTTAAAAGTCTAAATCAGTCTAACTGATCAGACAAAATCTGGGTTTTTGGAAACAAACTATCTGTCTAGCACTAGTAAACAAAGCCAGGGGATTCCTGGATGGACAGATCGCCGCCGGCGGAAGCATAATTGTCGCTATAGTGTTACATTATTTACCGCAATTTTTTACGAAAAGAACCGCGAGTGAATGATTAATCTACAAGTTGATTAGAGACTCGTCCTAACCCAGTGTGACAAAGGGGTAGGGGGTTAAAATGGGCCCAGTAACGGCTGGTTATTGGCAAAAATGGCAGCAAGTACTGAGCGGTCCAGGGAACACCCAATTTTTAGCTGGATGCCATCAAATACATATTTTTTTCGACCATGTACGGGCGAATGTATTTGGGAGGTCAAATGCGTAGTAAATAGTATAATACATACTGGTTGGCAGTTATGAGATTATCATGCAAATGAGACTAGTAAATACCTTGTGGTGAACAAGTTGCTCATATGTCTGCACTTGCCCTGATATTTCTCTCCTGAAGTTACCTGAATATTTAACACACACAAAAAAAATTCCAAGAAAAAAAAATGAGGACAGCTACTTTGTATAAAATAATAGTTGAGACAATGTTTCATTGATTGTGAGCAAGGACTGGCATATATATCCTAACAAGTCTATAATTTTCATTAATAAGGCATTGAAACTTCAACACCACGTAAAAGCATATCTTGCACTTTCAAGAGAACCTGAAACTTTTTTTAGAGGCACTTGATTTAAATAACAGAAAAATGGGCCTGTATTTTAAAATTGTAGTTAGATCAAACCTACGCTAATATATTGGGTTGCTAACAATTATTTCTTCAAATTTTGAGGCATAGGATTAGAAGAAGATTGTATAGGCTGATTAGTTAAGTGCAAGGCTCTTATATTAAAATTTAAATATACCTACAATTACAAAGACAAAATACCACATTTAAAACCACTTAAGTAAGCCTGAAAAGAAAATACTTGCGGAAATGGAATTATAACAAAGAGTAAAAAATGTAAGATAACGATTTATAAATCTTCTTACAATAAAAACATGACTTCATACTTGCATATTATAATTATCAAGACTTTCTGACCACTTACAAAAATGATCTGTCAGGTCCAACTCTGTCCATTTTGTTAATGCTTCACCAAAGTAGGTTCCCTCAGTCTGAAAAAGAAATGAAGAGGCCTGTTTCTTTGACACTACACATGAAGAACATAATAATATTGTCGGGTAGTCAAAATTAACAAAGCAAAATAATAAATGGAAAGCAACAGTCCAAAGGCACTGCAACAATTTGAAATCTACAAAGTGGACTTTAAATAATAATGAAGTTCTTACCTCATCATCAATGCGACGAATCCGGTGGATAACATCAATGTTAACATTTGAGATGCGCTCAGAAAATGACAAAAACTGGAGTAAAAGAAGACAATATAAATTATCAGAACAAATGCTTCTATATATTTTTACTTTGATAGGCTTAAAATTATCATTTCTTTAAACATCATTTCCAAAGTCTTACAATTTAATCTATTCACTGCAATATATTCATAAAAACATAGTTTCTGACTAAGGAATATAAGAAGAAACTGAGATGTTTTCCATTCTTCCCCATAAACCTCACTCTTACTCTTGTAGAGAAAAGTGGCAAGAAAGAATATGAAAATGTAATGTAAACGGTAACATAAATCACATTCAAATAAAATTTTTAAAACACTGAATGAAAGAGAAACTCATACATGATTTATCCATAAAGTAAAGAATACAGAATACAGAAATTTTTATCCATCCCTCAAGGGGACATTCAAGTACACCCTCATCATACAACAAATGATATTATCAAGTTTACGATATGTAAATAGAAAGGTAGAATTTCGACATTAAGATCAATAATATTACTAGATAAATCATAATATCACAGCTGGAGTGACTGAAATGTATGTATAAGAAAAACTGTGTCTTGTGTAAACTTCATAAATTATACATGAAAATTAATACACAGTATACAAAAATGAATGAGTAAATATAAACATAGACACTGTTAAATAGAAGTATTCTAGTCAAATTAAAAAATGTGTCAAAATAGTTTCTAAGTTGTAATAAAACGTTCATTTTCTAAAGATATAGATCGAGACAAAAAAGATTTTCTGTATCTGTTGGTTCTGGCCCTCAGCATCCTAAATCTTCCCACTCTGTAAAAGTCTACTGTCGAATTCGTCATGAAGAGGATGTCTTGTCGTAAAGGTATCTGTTTCGTCTTGTTCTCAGTGCATTGTTTACAAAGTGTATCAGCATCGTCTTGTTGCCTTCCAACCACCCCACCTGCTTTATAAGTATTTTGCCATTAACATGGGCTAACTTGAAGACAAAAAGGGGAGTACTTTTGTCTTTCTTTCTCATGCACTTAAGGGAAGCTCTATCTAAAGGCTTTCCCATACATTCCAAGCACCTTTAATGTGTCCATCACAACATATTCTAAACAACTGCCCTGCAATCTGTCTTTCACCCCTGGAAACTGTGTTTATCAACCAATGCTCCAGGCAATGTGTGGCGCTTTTTTGTTTTATACCCCAAGCTGACTTCACTTGTTAGCCATCTTGTCTACTTTCTCTATCGACATGTTTATCTCAATAGAGCCTAGTAATCACCGTAAATATCCATCTCGATTGGGCCTACAGTTTAAAACAGAGTTCTATTATTCAGAAAAAAGCGCCCAATGTGTTGCGTCATGTCCACTGTGTTACCAGCACTTCACATGCACAGTTATGAAATATATAAATGTGCAGTGTATTCTGAAACCTCCAGAATAAAAAAAAAAACTTTCACAATTTCATAGACTTTAAAACAGCATTTGAAAGAGTACATGGCCTGATGGACTTTGGTATGCTTTGCGCAGTTTTGGCGTAGAAGAGGGACTTGTCCAAATCATGAAGTCACTATACAGTTCAGCTAATAGCGCAGTGCTCCTGAAGAACAACGCCAGCAATTACTTCAAGACAACAGTCGGTGTACGACAAGGTTGCCTTCTCTCACCAATCCTTTCAATTCGTACTTAGAAAACATCATGAGAGGAACATTACATAACTTCAAATCCTCAATCTCCATTGGAGGACGAATAATTTCTAACCTAAGATTTGCCGATGATATTGATCTGATGGAAGGAAGTAACGATGAATTGCAAGAGCTTACCGATAGATTGTCAAACAGTGCTCAAGAATATGGCATGGAGATCAGCAGCGAAAAGAGCAAAGTCATGGTCAACAGTGGAGATAATACAACAGTACAGATTAGCATGAACGGCCAACAGCTAGAAGAAGTAATGGCTTTCAAATACCTCGGGGCTGCGCTCAGAAAGGATGGACGCTCCAATGTGGAAATCAAGATTTTATAAGGTTCGCCATCGCAACAGCTAGCATGGCCAAACTAAACAAGATCTGGAACATTAAAAATATAAGCTTCTCTACAAAAATAAAATTGTACAAAACTCTTGTCCTGTCCACCCACTCTCTACAGCTGTGAGAGCTGGACGCTAACAGCTGACTCTACTAAAAGGATACAGGCATTCGAGAACAGATATGCTACAGACGCATGTTAGGGATCTCATGGATTGAGGAAGGACCGTAAGACGAACAAATTTGTACAAAGAGAAACAAAGGCACAAGCAGGACAACAAGAAAGCCTGATAGGGATAGTGAAAAGAAAAAAGCTTGTATGGTTTGGCCACATCTCTCGCCAAAACAGCCTGGCCAAGACAGTGCTGCAGGGAACACTAGAGGGCGGCAGAAAGCGCGGACGACAGGTTAAATGTTGGGCTGACAACCTAAAAGAATGGACCAGACTAGACAGCCCAACCCTGACGAGATTGGCAAAGGTCAGATCTGCCTGGCGATCGCTGTCATACGATGTGTTGACCATGTCTCCCCTACAACTCCACAGTCAAGGGACTGAGTGAGTGAGTGAGTGCATTCTGAACTGTGCTGCCGAGCTGCGCTCTGTCCACAACCTCATGTTCCCATCAGCCTATCGAAGTTGCGCTGTGTCTATCATCAAAGTGAGTGCTGCAGTGCTGTAAGCTGTGGGGAAGTTCCCAACTTTCTCTAGAAGCGAACTGCAATGTGTGTACAATCGGCCTTAAAACTAGATAGATCTAGATCTCTAGATCTAATAATGTGATCTTCCATTTCGAATTAACTTACATGATGCACATTTTCAGCTTTGTGCTTAGAAGATTTTCCCATATTTATTGTATACTATCATGCGAAAATAAAATTGAGGCAAGTAATAATCATATTCAAACTGAAGGTATCTAAGCTTAGTCTAAGTATCTTTGTTTTGGTAAGCTTAAATCCATGCTCGAAGTGTTCGTTGTTAGTTACTTGTTAGTGCTCTCCCTTGTTCGTTGTACTTTCGTTTATGCTATAAACTTGGTTATTTCTTCCTCTTTGTTACTGTTACGGGGGAGCGTGCTAGCGCTGGGGCTAGAAACTAGAGTAGAACGTTGGCTTCCGATGCAGGAGGTCCGGGACCGAGCCCCACTTTGACCGACCAAGTTCCAAGTATCCCGCTCTTGAAGTTCTCCGGGAGAAACATGCACATTTTTAGAATACACCAACGCTATAGAAGGTGCATACTCAGTTAGATATTCAGTTAGGTTACGCGAAGAAGATCCGTCTGTTAAAGCCTCTATAGTTGTTGGCCTGCTTCTCTGTGTCATATTCCCATATTACAAATTCGAAGCACGATCTGTGTACTGATTATCAATGTTTCGACTTGGGGTAACATAAATTTATTAATTTCGTCATACCGGTACTATCATATTCGTGTTGTTTTGTATCTATCTTAAGATTATCAGAGTTAAAAAAAGGAATTTGAATAGTTCGGCAAAATCAGATAGCTCATGCTTCTGGGAAGTTCGATCGGTCGGGGTGTTGAGAAGATGCTTTATTTATTATTTTTTTTTTTTACTAAAATCCTAACCGCCACCCCTCTGAACCATGGGGGAAAGTGGTTCCCGTTTCAATACAAAACACAATTAAGCCAAGTGAGTCTTGACATCGTCCATAACAATCCTTGTAAAAGGGTACCGTGCCCTGTCCCGAGACACGAAAACTTGGTTTGAACAATGAGGAAAAGGCAATTATTATCATAGTCTTGCCACAGACGTCAACATCGAGGATGGATACCCCCTCCCCCTCCTCCCCAACTGGTTCAATAATAAAGGGAAACTAAAACTTTATTTCTGAGGGTGTTGGCGCAAGTGGCAGAGCATTGGACTCCCAACGGGCATGTACCCGGTTCGAACCCGCCATTATACAATAAATAAATTATGTCCAATTCCCCCTATTGTTTGGATCTATGTAAGAGTAACTGGTCATGCTAAGACAAGAGTTTTAGCATCCCCACACTGTCTCGTGTGTGGCAATACGTAAAACATATTTTATTGTATGAGTTTGCGTGTTTGTGTTGTAACTTATCTGAGATCGCCTTCTTCACAATAATCAATCATAGTCATTTAATTATTATTATTTACTGGTTCTTTCAGATATTGGAAGCATGAAGGGAGAGACCTTCAATATCCCATTTAAAAAAAAGTCTGTCTAGAACATGGATTTCGATAATTACAAAGAAGTTTCAACCATAAAGCTTTATCAACTACAATAAGCAGGTACTGTTTCTTCCAATGCAAAAAAAAAAAAACAGAAAGTTGCAGTGTCACTAGGAAAACTTGTAACAATTTGATTTCCAACTTTGTCGATTGGACATTTCTCCCCTCCGTTTTTTTCTGGGTTAACATTGCACAGTTACCGTTTTCTCTCCACTTTCATCGATTTCTTTACCATTAATCAGTTTTGATTTCCCAGATTTCCATGAAGAATCCTATATGGACAATTGCAGTCAACTGAGAATCACCTATTGTAATGGAAGTCTTAAGATAATCGTATTGGCCTTAATGTAATTTTCACCGACCTATAATAACACTTGATGGGGGATATGATACAGTTCAGGTTGCCAATGACTTACAGCTAAGCAGGGAAGTAACAACGTTTGACTCACTGATAGCGATACAACTTTGAACTGAGTAACCCGCATGTCCGCCAAGTAACCTTATAGTTATACTCGAGCTCAATAAAGTAAAAATGACGGGGACTTGATGATATTCGACCGACAGACTTGCAGCTCGTCAGTCTATACAAACCTCTATTGATCAAGTAGCGCCAGTATACAGCCGCTTGGAGCTCAGGACTGGCGAGCTTGGGGTCTCCGGTTCAAATCTTATCCACTGCAACCTCTCAAGAACAAACAGGATGAAATACTCGCGATTCCATTATTCTAAAATGAACAGGAAATACATCGAAAAGAAAGGAAAACGAAACAAGGGAGAGCATCAAGCCACCAAGACTTTTGGCGATTGTTGGGCGCAGGAAACCTGATTTTCAGCTAGACCTAATCAAATAATCTGCCCCACCAGAACTATCAACGTTCTATTTTCAGAACCCAAGAATCATAAAGCTAACCGAAACTTAGCTGAAATCAAGGACACCATGGCATCTGTTGTTCTGAAAGTATTGGGAATAACCTTGGGTTTATTCTTCATTTTCGTAGGAACCATCAAATTGACACCTTCGGTGAACGGTGACATCTACAAAGAAATGGTAGGCCTAGGCTAATTTATATAGACAAACCTAGCAAGCGAGTGTGAGAGACGGAGAAAGAGTTTCAATTGCTTAACAGATCAATTTTATGTGCTTGTGTATGATTGTCCTCGCCCGCATTCATCATCATCATCATCATCATCGGTATTTTGATTAACGTGCAGGTACTGGGGCAACATCCACATCAGTGGACCCCCTTCCAGGCAGATCTCCAGGTGTTTCTGTCATGAGGGTCAGTTGTTGAGAGTTTCCAGTCTTTCCGATCCCTCTCTGTCACCTGCTTCCATGTCATTCTGGGTCTCCCTTTTCCACGACTTCCTGTTACTTGCATGTCCAATGCTGTCTTGATAGCTCCGCTTGACCATTCCACGTGGCCATACCACCGGAGTCTTCTCTCCTTCAGAATGAGGTTCAGGTCCTCAAGGCCAAGAAGCGTCAATAGCTCATTTGACCAAGTGGTGGCCACATCTTCTGGCTTCACATTGCAGATCTGTCTTATCATTGCCCTGTCGTTTCTCTGCAGGCGTTGAACGCATTGTACCTGTTTAAACAATTGAATACTTCAAATTAATATCGCTCTTTTTGAATCAAACAGATCATGCCAATATAATAAAGAGAAAAAAAAAATAAAAAAAGGAGTGCACCGTTGGCTGGTATTTTAGTTAATTTTAATAATTAATTTCCGCCCTCCCACCTACTTGATCGCCCACAGGCTAGGGATCACAAAACTCAAGGAGTGCCAGATATTATAAATTTTAAACCTTACCTGCTGGAGGAACTTATAATTTGCCTTTTAAGTAAGTTTTGAATATGACTGGCATTTAAATAGAGTCGAGATAGCACTTGGTAAGGAGTACCATCTTTCTAATTAATTCAGATCTATTTCTCAATCTAGATCTAGTAAGGGATGAAACCCAGCAAATAAATTTGACTTTCTGTTGGTCTTTTTTTTTCCAAATTATATAGTCTGGTACCAATCTCAAAATCGACTATCTTTACCTTAATTTTCTATGTTATCACAGATTGTCCAGAAAAACACTGCCCAACCATAAGAATCTTTGATTTTATTCCCCATCAATCTGTTCTATAGATAGCCAAAAATATTGTCTGGGTCAAATTTTGAAAATAATAATTTAAAAAAGAAGGCACAATTTGAAACAGTTTCTGTCCTTTTTCTTAAAGCTATTGATTTTGAGATAGACCATATGAAACATTGAATGTTGGCAATGTGGCAATAGATATATGGGTATTTGTTCATTTTTATATTCATGATAATTTAAATTTAAATTGCAGAGAAAGACTTACATCCGCAACTCAAAAGTTTTTCCTTTGGTTAAACAAACTGGGTGGAAACCAAACCCACACACTTACAGGAAAACTGTTGGGTCAACAGAAATTATATGTGGTGCAATGCTTGCTTTTCTACCAGGTATTACATTTATATTTATGACGTATAATTTTGTCTTCAACCTTTAGAACAACACTTCACTAACATGAATTTTAATATATAGACTTAAACAAAATGCGTACAATGTCTACATGCTATTGGTTTAAGTCTTGTCTTCATAGACTTCATTTTTTATCCGTAACGTTTTAGTGATAAAATGAAAACTTAGTTACTTCCATCTCTTATTTGATGATCTGGTAAAATCGTGTTCGATCTGAGTTTCTTAAAATGAAAAATCAATATAATTTCTTACAATGTTATTTTTACCCTCAGGTCCCTTGAAGGAAGTTGCTAATGTATGTCTGTTGACCATAACACTAAATGACATCTACGCCCACTGGGCACTGGATGAGGGTCTGGACAAGATGAGTCCAGCTATTGTGTTCTCCCTACTGCTAACTTGTCGGTTGGTCATCTTCCTCCAAGGTTTGGCAGCCGAGCCAAAGTCTGTTTTTGACAAAAGTCAGCTTGATTCAGCTGCTGGGGTGCCTGATGGAGCAAGTCGGGTGGATGACAAGAAGGATCAGTGAAGTTTGAGCCTCTTTAGTAACTTTTTAGTAATTTAAAGGATAGGAATGAGATTATCAGAAAAGTGTGTTTCATATCCAATATTTTTTTTAGCATTGGACATGGTTTGTACTGAAGTTCTTTAGAATTTCTTTGTAGGTAAATTCCAAGCTTACCGCTTGAAAACTGTTTTTTCTTTCTCGAGGCATTATCGTTGATAATTGAATTATGATTAAAGACCATTTCAAGAATAGAAGTAACATAAAGCTATTAATAATCAATTAAGAAATGTACAAGATAATAGCATTTGTTTTTTGTGTTCTCAGTCTCCTAAATTTTGATTTAGAAAAAAAGTCATCTTGAACCAAGGAGTGAAAGTAAAATTTTTAAAATTTGAAACAGGTTTAATTATAAAATTATAACATAGTTAAGGAAAGCTATAGTCAATTTTTTATGTTTTTAGTTTGGTGTAGACTTAAAGTTTTCAAAACATCATAACTTTGATATTTTTAACAATTACGTGAAATACAAAGTAAGAAATTACGAGATCCTACAGCATTAGATTGCAAGAAAGTGCTTTATCTATAATCCTTTTTGCGAAGGAAATTAAATCAGAGCATGTGCATTTTAATTTAAAAAAAAATGCAATGGCTAAGGTATTGACGTTGGAAGAACATTCAAAATTCAGCTATTCTGAAAAAGTAAAAGGTTTAGACTGGGTATATATGGCAGTGGCATCTAAAATGACTGTAGGATAAGTGAGATTCTGATTAGATGTGTCTGCGAGTGAAAGAACTTCAAACATTAATGTATTTCTTTAAAGAAGTATTGTTTGTTTTAGGTATACATATTCTATATGGATGCTGAAAAACATTGCAGTAGTGCTGTAAGTTATATTTAATAACAAATGTAATTATTTGGTTTATATGTTGTCTGTTCTCATAAATCGATTGCTGTACAGTTGAAACAATATCATTCATGCCTTGACCCTTTTATATTTAACATTGTACACATCCTTTTAATTTGAGTTCATCTATTTTCGGTGCAATGGTGTTACAATGCATTTTGATTTTTTGGCTATATTTAGATGTCCCAGAATATTTGCTTGTGTTTTTACTGCTGCTTATTGATAAAATGTTCAAAAAAGTAAATAAAAAAAAAATTCTACTTAAAAAAATGAAAGTAAATAATGCTGAATCTTTCCTTTCAAAGTGTTTTTCCCAAAAGTTAATATCGTAAAACAAGGTATGAGATGTTTACATGTACTTGGTAGTAAGTCTATGTGGTTCATCAGTTTGAAAATTTAAATGTGCTCCATTTTTTTAATTGAAAATATTTCTTGTTCTTAAATACTCATTAGATTAGATAGTAGCAAGTGTTTTTAAATCTTACATTATGTAAATGATGTAAAAAGAGTGAAAGAAGAACGGTAAGTTCAAAATGTACAAATTTTAAAACGTCTGTTAATGTTATGTGTTTTCTCTAGTATCAGATTGTGGTAAAATACATGTGTGCTTTTATAAGTTTTATTGGGAGTACGTTCAAAATGCCTTTGGATGTAAAGAGTTTTCTTCGATATGATTATATAATATATATGTGTAATAATGTTTTGCATAGTGCTATCTATTTGAACTGAGTCAGGTTGTGTGCTATGGGATTGGGATATTTAGATCTGTAGTGGTACTGTTGTTTAATAATTGACAGACTAAGCCATTTGAAAGACCAAAAAAACCCACATAGGTTCTACTTTTTCCAAGAAGAGAGTACAAAAGGTTGTATTATATGTTAATCTTGTAAACAATACGAATTAAAAGCTTTGTCATTATTTTAATGTTACAGGGTTGTGAGACCTGTTAGTCTAGACTAACCTCTGAATTACAAACTACAAGCTGCTAAGCTGTTAATGATCATGTTGTAGTGATTATTTGATGCAATTTTCAGACCTTATTCCTCTTCGGATCACTTTTTCTTCTATAAAACACATTCTTTAAGGTATGAATCCACCAAGTCATGTTTTGTTGTATACTGTAACAGCTTGAAGTATTGAAAGGAAGGGAAAAGAGAACAATTGATTAATTGATTTGCAGACTATACAACTTGCAATTATTTGATTTTGGAAGTTTATGGTGATAAAGCATGCACATTTCCAAAAACAAGAGCATATTTTTCTCAACCTATGCACAGTACTCATCATTTACTAATTTTGTGACTTGTCATTGTACACATCCTTTTAATTTGAGTTCATCTATTTTCGGTGCAATGGTGTTACAATGCATTTTGATTTTTTGGCTATATTTAGATGTCCCAGAATATTTGCTTGTGTTTTTACTGCTGCTTATTGATAAAATGTTCAAAAAAGTAAATTAAAAAAAAAATTCTACTTAAAAAAAATGAAAGTAAATAATGCTGAATCTTTCCTTTCAAAGTGTTTTTCCCAAAAGTTAATATCGTAAAACAAGGGATGAGATGTTTACATGTACTTGGTAGTAAGTCTATGTGGTTCATAAGTTCGAAAAGTTAAATGTGCTCCATTTTTTAAGTGAAAATATTTCTTGTTCCCAAATACTCATTAGATTAGATAGTAGAAACTGTTTTTAAATCTTACATTATGTAAATGTTGTAAAAAGAGTGAAAGAAGAACGGTAAGTTCAAAATGTACAAATTTTAAAACGTCTGTTAATGTTATGTGTTTTCTCTAGTATCAGTGCTATCTATTTGAACTGAGTCAGGTTGTGTGCTATGGGACTGGGATATTTAGATCTGTAGTGGTACTGTTGTTTAATAATTGACAGACTAAGCCATTTGAAAGACCACAAAAACCCACATAGGTTCTACTTTTTCCAAGAAGAGAGTACAAAAGGTTGTATTATATGTTAATCTTGTAAACAATACGAATTAAAAGCTTTATCATTATTTTAATGTTACAGGGTTGTGAGAACTGTTAATCTAGACTAAGTTAATTAAACCTATGAATTACAAACTACAAGCTGCTAAGCTGTTAATGATCATGTTGTAGTGATTATTTGATGCAATTTTCAGATCTTATTCCTCTTCGGATCACTTTTTCTTCTATAAAACACATCCTTTAAGGTATGAATCCACCAAGTCATGTTTTGTTGTATACTGTAACAGCTTGAAGTATTGAAAGGAAGGGAAAAGAGAACAATTGATTGATTGATTTGTAGACGATACAACTTGCAATTATTTGATTTTGGAAGTTTATGGTGATAAAGCATGCACATTTCCAAAAACAAGAGCATATTTTTCTCAACCTATGCACAGTACTCATCATTTACTAATTTTGTGACTTGTTTTACATTTTTTGTGTTCTTTGTGAATATGATTGTTTTCTTGAAGTATGTTAAGTAAGAACAATTGAATATTTGTAACTGCTGCAAGTGCTCATGCTGGAAAATCTTGAGGGGATTTGATATGTTTGACTCAGAACATTTTAGGGCAAGAACTATTATATATTTGAAAATTACCATACCATACTCAAGACATTTCCCATTTCTATGCTCTTTCGTCTAGTGGTGCCAAGGCATTATTTCAAGTTAACTTAAAGTTATATGTAGTTTGAATCGCTTTAATCAATGGAAAATTAGGACATGTGTATTGCCTCATAACCTTTTGTGTGGCTGTCAAGTGTCAAGGCATGTCATTATGGGACCTTCGGAGACAGTAGTTATGTTATCCCTGCCATGTCTCTGCGTGACAACAAGTAAGTTAAAAATGTAAGACTTGAGTCTTAAGACCCGTTGCCACATAGAATCATCCTTGGAAACCTTGGAGGTGTCAAACTAGAGATATTCTCGTAAATAAGAGATTGTTCTACAATACAATTTACAACGCAAAACATGACAAATTTGCTAGAAATCCAACCATGTTGATGTTATGTATATAGCAGGTCGCACTGAAAAGTTAATGCGTTCAGTTGTAAAAAAAAGCACTGTTAAAACTGTAAAAAGTGTCATTTTGACAAAGAAATATAACTTTATAAGCTGTTTCAGTGCATTTTAGATATTTTCTGTGCTGTGAAAATTGTGACTCTTATACAAACAGTTTGAACATTTTCCTGCATGTACAAATATATTTGAATTATCCAATCTACTTTCCTCCTCACTTACAGCTGCTCAGTTCTTGCTCCAGATATTATGACATTGTGATACTGCATTCAACATTCAGCATCTTATTGGCAACCATCATGATTCGTATCAGATCTCACTCGATCAAAAAAGAACAAACGGAAATGACACTGTAGGCTATTACATCACTTAATGGGTAACTTTGGCCTGAATATTTTTTGCATCTTCATTTCCTTCTTTGATGTGAGGTTTGCTCTTAAAAACAACAACCGTAAATCATAAAACTGGATAATGCTTCATTGTAGTCAAATTTATCTTCAAGAAGAAGATCCATAGACTTGTCACCACCAAACAGATGTGTATCTCTTTAACAGCATTTTTTAAAACATGTTCTTTCATTTTCTCATTAAATGTGGCCAGTCATTATTCTGTATGGTGTTCTATGTCCAAACTACATTACATCTTTCTTTGTTTGTCTAGTAAAGGACAGTACTGATTTTACATGGATGATTGGACTTGTGAGTTGATAAATGCACTGAGATTAGTGTATCCTTTTTGGTTCAGCTTTAACATATGAATAATGGTTTGCTACATCCAGTAGTAATAAAATGTGTATGATCTATTAAAACTAGCAAAACTGTAGAGATCAATGAATAGTTACAAGGCACAAACATTCAATTTAAAATTCTCGTGTTGTATTGTTTTATGATTCACATACTGTACTTCACCTGCTTAAACATTTTTTGTGTGCCTTGTAATTACATGTACTCGACCAAATGTACCCATATTCATCATGCCCAGCACTGGACACAACTATGCTACACATTTATTAGACCTACATAACTGTCATTGAAATATAGAATGATCAAGACAAAACTCTTGCAACACTGTTATGTATGACTCGAACTGTCATTCTGAATTCTATCTCATTTAGAGATTGATGGTTGATCTTACCTGGAATATTCATTTAACATAGTCTTTATTTAGAATTTTTTTTTTTACCTTCATCATAGTTCATGTTTAAATGTGGATAGTTTTAGATTTAATATAAAACCCCTACCCCCCCCCAATATAATCTTATGTCTGAACATTCATGGGTATCTTTTTACTTTTCATAATGAGTTCAAGTCATACTTAGCTAAATTGAATCTCACTGTTATATTTTAATATTGTTGCCTCATACCCAATAGGCTACATCTATTCATTGGATGTCACCCTGCATGTCATTTTTCATAGTGAAATGAAGCCTTCTCATGGCTCAATAGTATAAAAATATGTTGTGAAGCCTCACCCATTTATCAGTGCCGACTTGATACAAACATGAGATCACTTCATTGTCTAGCACAAAAAATCAAACAAAAATTGACATGTGCATTACACAGTAATTTATGGTGAACAGGTGTCATAAACAGCATTATCAAGTACCTGCTACCCTGACTTTAAAAAAAAAAAGTATTTAAAAAGAGGTGTATTAACTAAAAACTTTAAGGTTCAAATGTTACTTTCCGCCGTACCTTCCTTCTTAGACTTCTTGAGACTTTTATTTATAATGTATATCATCTTTGCGGTTGTACCTGCCTCATTCTTTAAATATTTTCCTAATTTTTTGTTTTGTTTTTCTTTCCATAACATGTTAAATGCTTTGTTATTTTAAACATCTTTGTAAGTTTCAAGCTGATGAATTTCAATAAATAATTTGATGTTAAAAAGGTGTCCTGATTATATGTTATTCAAAAAAAGGAGTGAATGTGTTTCTCTGCTAGCATCATTAGATGATTGTTCCTATCAATGTGTTGTACCAAATTAAATTCTTGACAGGTTACATTTACCATAATTTTTTAATTGTTTACACAAAAACCCATTGCGAATATGATGGATTAATTGACGTTAAGAAAACTCGTCCCTCTCAGAAAATCATATTTATAAATGGAAAATGCATGTATGTTTAAGTTATAACACTGAATGAGTTTATCTGTGCCTTTTTATCCTATGTAAATCTTAATTTTCTTTCCCTCTTTGTATATAAAATTCATAGGCAGGAGGAAAAAAAAGGAACGCATTAAATTTAACTATTCCAAAATTAATTTAGAATCAGAGCAGTGCAAATAGTACATGTAATTACTATGAGAGCCAAAATAAGAACAAAAACAAAAACAATTCTCAAAAGAGTAAAAAAAAACACAAAACGGTAGAAAAGTATACATGAAAGGATCAAAAGTAATAACACAAGCGCCCCACCAAGAAGAACAACAAAAATGATACAGCAACAAAAATAATAATAATAATGATGATACTAATAATAATAATAATTTGCACAAATTATGGAAAACGTAAAAATGTTGTAAACAAGAATGTATAATGCAACACTAAAAATGTAGCATTGAAAACCCTACCCAAAATGGAAATGAGAAATATAAAACTAGATTATGGCAATGACATAACATATTACTTTTGAAAGCAGTTCTTACACCAAATACATCCACATGAAATCAAGTTATCAGTCATACATTAAAAAAGCAACAACTCCACTATACTTTTGAAAAAATAAAAAACACACTGCAATTGACTTTTAAAACTATACATTTTTTCCTTTGAAATTAAATCCCATACGGTAGGACTATAAATGTGAAAAGGCTTTATCATGAAAACACCATAGGCCTACTATTTTTTCTTGGTATAATATTTTTCAAATACAGAAGCTCAGAACTAGGAAGGTACATACATATAGTTTAATCTATCTACATGTAGTCCAAAAAATAACAACAACAAAACTCTAGGGAGAAGACAAAAGAAAAGAGAGAGAGAGACTCAGAGAGAGAGAGAGAGAGAGAGAGAGAGAGAGAGAGAG
>RQTK01001392.1:0-33067 GCA_003991915.1 Elysia chlorotica | reverse complement strand
ATAATAATAGTAATAGTAATAGTAGTAATGTCACACACGTCCAGAAATGTTATAAATAAAGCTGAAGTAAATTTCTCTGTGTGTCTTACACCCCCCAACCCTCTCTCTCTCTCACTCTCTCTCTTTCTCTCTCTCTCTCTCTCTCTCTCTCTCTCTCTCTGACACGCACATACTTTCTCTTTCTTAGAGATGTGAGCGTCAAAAAACTTGAATAAAGGAATAAAGAAGGGCAGAGGTATTATTATATGGCAGTAAAAACTGAAGTAACGAAACCAACTTCACGAAGTCAAAGACGCAATATATTTGATTAGCACCGGTCTGAAATTTACAATGAAATTTATGGATCACCTTTGAACGGTCTTATCCTCATGTACTCATTGAAAGGTAAAATAAAAGTAAAATCAATACACGTACAACGTAGGGACAATTCCTGATCAGACATTTATTGCTGATAAACACGACACAGAGTAATCATTCCTTGAAACTTCATAATGTTCGACAGCAGAGGGGAAACATACAAGAAATAATCCTCTGAACACTCTGAGATCTACCCCCCCCCAATCCTTCAAGGTCTTACGCCCCTTCTGGGGTCTGATCCTCGGGCCCTCTGTTCGTTAGTCTAGAGCACTATTGTTTGAGTAATCGGGTACTCCACGAGATATCCTATCTTGAGACTTCCCTACACTATTCCCAACAGTAGATAGAAAACGAAACAAGCAAACAAATCCTCACTAATACAAGATTTCATTATTAGACTAACTTTCTAATATAGAACGATGTCTGTTTTAATCTTGTCAATAAAATGTCTTTTCCCTCTTTAATTTTTTCAGGTGGGCAGCTCTACCAACAAGTCTACCATCAACTATGTAGATTTCCTAACCAAATTCCACGGCGGTGACGCTACCAATAGGTTGAGAATGGTCAGGTGAGTGATGGAACATACATCCAAAGTTTGTTTATTGGATAAAATAAAACGAGAATTTCTAGTTATATAAGAAACGATCAATATTCTTTTTTCAAGCCCCACTGAACATCTTCACTCATTGCATCACATAATATGAATTGAATAAAATTGGACAACATTCACAAAGTAAAAAAACGAAAAAAAATGAAAAGAGAGAGAGAGAGAGAGAGAGAGAGAGAGAGAGAGAGAGAGAGAGAGAGAGAGAGAGAGAGAGAGAGAGAGAGAGAGAGAGAGAGAGAGAGAGATATTAATGCTTATGCTTTTTATTAGTGTTTTTATGTGAATGTCAAGGTAACTGTTGTTGCTGGTAGTGGTACATGTATATCCAACCAAAATTTCCGCTGTGGAATGAATACAATTTTATTTTATCTAAAATTAGTATGGATACTTCAGTGTTGAAAACTACGAAGTAATTGACCCACACAAACAAGATCACCACAATCATATTTTATTGTGATCACCTTTTGCAGATCCGGACCTCCCGCTCCGAGAGAGGTCAACATGGACATGATTGAGAAACTTCTCAGAGACAGGGTGAGATTTTATAATTTATTATTATTAAAAAAATAGTACGTAAGACTGAATATGAATTGTTCATTTTTTACATACGCAACTATTTATCAACAAAATCTTAGTATTATAAAAAATGTCCTAACATAGTCATAAAAATTGTCTAATTGCATTTAAAAAAATGGATGAGAGATAGTAACATATTCCGTAAAATTAAGTAATTGAACACAGAGATTAGGGGTCGTAAGTACAACGTTGTGGTAAGCTTACAACTCGTCTTATGATACGCTAATAGAAGGGTTTACGACCAGTTGGAAACTACTGTGACGTTGTACTTGCGATCCATGATATTCAATTTTAGAAATACCCTTTTCTTCCTTAAACGAGGATGTTGACAGCAGCTATGTTTCCAAATGATACTCTTCTAGCAGTATTTGCCATCTGGTGTCCTGTCTTAGACAATGTGATGTGTGTTTTGTCCAGATCAACGCAAACTTCCGGGCGGTGGTGCGAGGTCTCCAGCTCTTTGACTACAACATGGACGGCAAGGTCCAGAGGCACGAGCTCAGACGGGTTTTGGAAAACTACTGCTTCAAGTTCACAGATCAGCAATACGACAAGTGAGTGCATACACAATATTCATCATCCTAATATAATTAAGTGATCTTTTTTCTAAATACTAGAGACAATTGTGTATTCATTTTTGATTAATAACAAGATTATATTGATCTATTTTTGTAAATGTTCTGACACTTTTCAGACAGAATAATATTTAAATATATTTTAACCCTACTAAGCCCATACATCAATAACAATAACATTTCCCAACTGTGAATCATGGTTCAATCATAAATCGTAATCAAAGTTTACGAGAATACTCACTATACATGTACTTATTTTGTTTACTTTGGTGTAATTGCCGTCTAAGCACCTACATCCTGATACTATTTTGGGAAGTCTTGACTCTTTTTTGGAAGAATTTTTCTGTTTCTTTGAAGAGTTGATTCTATTTTTGGAAGACATGTTCTCATTTTGGAACTCTTAATTCTATTATATTAAAAAGACTTGCTTCCTTTTCCCATGGGCAGACTGTGGCTCCGGTACGACTTCCACCACACGGGTCTGGTCAACTACAGAGACTTCCTCAAGCGGCTCGGCGTCAACGTCAGGAACAGCAGCATCCCGCCAGCAGGCAACACGGCAGCGGGGGGTGAGTGTCTTTCCCAGGGTTTGTTGGTTTCTTGGTTGGTTGGTTATTGATTTTATTGGTTGCCTAGGGTTTGTTGGTTTCTTGGTTGGTTGGTTACTAATTTTATTAGTTGCCCAGGATTTGTTGGTTTGCTGGTCGGCTGGTTGCTGGTTTTATTGGGTGCGCAGGGTTGGGTTGGTTACTGGTTTTATTGGTTGCCCAGGGTTTGTTGGTTTCTTGGTTGGTTGGTTATTGGGTTTATTGGTTGCCCAGGATTTGTTGGTTTCTTGGTGGTTGGTTGGTTTTATTGGTTGCCCAGGGTTGGGTTGGTTACTGGTTTTATTGGTTGCCCAGGGTTTGTTGGTTTCTTGGTTGGTTGGTTACTGGTTTTATTGGTTGCCAAGGGTTTGTTAGTTTGTTGGTTGGTTGGTTACTGATTTTATTGGTTGCCCAGGATTTGTTAGTTTGTTGGTCGGTTGGTTACTGATTTTATTAGTTGCCCAGGATTTGTTAGTTTGCTGGTCGGTTGGTTACTCGTTTTATTGGCTGCCCATGATTGATTGGTTGGTTGGTTAGTTACTGGTTTTATTGGTTGCCCAGGATTTGTTGGTTTCATTATTGTTTAATTTGTTAATCCAGCAAAGGGTAAATCCCTTTCCCTGGGTTTGTTGATAAGTCGGTTAGTGACTGTTCCTTCGTAGATTACTTAACGTCAAAAACAGAAGAATCCCACCACCAGGCAACCCAGCAGCAAAAAGGATGTCTCTTTCCCAGGGTTTGTTGGTTTACTGATTGCTTGATTGGTTGGTTGTTTGATTGGTTGATTTTCTCACCGTCAGAACTCTAGGTGCTTTGCTAGCTTTAAATGTAAAAAGAGTGATTTTTCTTTTTCCACTTTTTCATTAAGGTCGAAGCAAGTTGAGCTCCATTTTAACAAAAGGCGACAAATGAACAAAAGATATCTTTAAAAAAATGTCGGCCTCAGGGCTGGTTTCGTAATGTTATAGTTTTGAGTTACGACGTTCTACGCATGCTTTTTATTTTGTAGGTTTCGTTGATTAATTTCTGTGTTTCCCAAACTCCGCACCCTGTGATACCCATCAGCAATGAAGTGGCCAGTGATCAGCTCTGCACCCGCTGGTGGAGTGAGCAAGGTGGCCACCACCCAACTCAAGACGCAGCAGAAGGAAGACGCTAAGCTGCTAAAGTCCTTGACCTTTGATCAGATCGAGATCGAGTTCAGAAAAAGGGTGAGTTGGTACATTCTCTGTGTTTGAGTCATTGAGGGAGAGGGTAGGGTCGATACTCACCAAACTTAATAAGACACGTTAAGTTGTCTCTACAAAGTAGGAAATGTAAAAATTTATCGCACTGAAATGCATTTTATGCTTACCCTGTAGCCATTGACTTTTTTACCAGCAGCTTTGATTACACAAATTGCTTACCCTTTTGTAAAGGCTCTAATTACCTATGCTCAAAAACATTTAGCTATCAGCCCTGCTGATAATTATTGTAGTCGATGCATTTAGCCCATCTGTATCTTTGATAATTATTGTAGTCGATGCGTTTAGCCCATCTGTATCTATCTATTTCAGTTAATTTTAATGTCTCTCCCTTTCTTCATTCTATCTTCCAGCCGCGTCTTCTTTTAAGGACCCCTTTCTTTTATCCTTTATGTTATTTTCCACTCTATGATCCTCGCCCTCTCTTCCTCTCCCTCTCCTCTTCTTTATATTTCTTTTTTTCTCACTCAATCCGCATGTCTCTCTGTATCACCATTTCTGTATCTGTCTGCCTCTGTCTCTCTATCCCTGCCTCTCTATCTGTCTATAATATTATGTCTGTTTGTCCCCTTACCCGATCCTGTCGGTATGTGTGCAGTCTGCCTGTCTTTCTGTATCTCTGTTTTTCTGTTTGTCTGTCTGTCTGTCTGCCTGTCTCAGTGTCTCTCTCCCCCTCTCTAATATCATGTGTATAAAGATCTGCTCTGCCTTCCTCGCCCTCTCTTCCTCCCCCACTTCTCTTCTCTATATTTCTTTTTCTCTCACTCAATCTGCATATCTCTCTGTTTCACCCTTTCTGTATCTGTCTGCCTCTGTCTCTCTACCCCTTCTCTTTATCTGTCTATCTGTCTATCTGTCTGTTTGTCCCTCTGCCTATGTCTGTCTGTCTGTCTGTCTGTCTGTCTGTCTGTCTGTCTGTCTGTCTGTCTGTCTGTCTGTCTCTGTCTGTCTGTCTGTCTGTCTGTCTGTCTGTCTGTCTGTCTGTCTGTCTGTCTGTCTGTCTGTCTGTCTGTCTGTCTGTCTGTCTGTCTGTCTGTCTGTCTGTCTGTCTGTCTGTCTGTCTGTCTGTCTGTCTGTCTGTCTGTCTCTCTCTCTATCTCTCTCTCTCTCTCTCTCTCTCTCTCTCTCTCCCCTCTCTCTTATTATGTGTATAAAGATCTGCTCTGCCTATCACCAGATGCGAAGCAACTACTTGAAGCTTAAAAAGGCATTCATGACATTTGATCGTCATCTGGACGGATTCATTGAAATCGGTGACTTGAGATCGATCCTCAACAGTTTTACCTTGCCCATGTCGGATCAGTTGTTTATGCAGCTCATGGAAAGGTATATAGATATAGGCATATTGTAATGATGGTCATGTTGGTTATTAGTTATTTGTTTATTTCACATAGCCCGTCAACAGCAAAACGAGACAAGCCCTTATAAGTTAAACAGTCGCAAGGAGAAGTTAACGAAGTTAGATTTCAAAATCGATCAAGAGCGACGCCATCTCTAAAAGCAATACAAATAAAACTAGTTGCTTTGTATCACACGTATGACCAACCTATTAATAAGGGAATCATCATACATGAACCTACCTAAATGAAATATATTTTGTTACATTTGTAGAAAAACTGGAGAATAAACAGGGAGAGATGCTTATAAATTCAAAAGCACACTGGAGGTCATCATTTACAAACTCGAAATGAAGATATTTTTACCAATTGAAAGGGGATAGGCAAAATGAAGGAAGAAAATATCGTTGCGACGATTTGATTCATCGAGTATGGAACTCGATTATTCCCAATTATTATGCTTCCATCAAAATTTAGAACCTGTTAATGTTTTCAAACTTTTGCAAATGCAAAAAAAAAAATTGAAATTATATTCATAATCTTTCATAGTACACCACAACAATGGAAAAGACAGATAATAAGTTTCCTCTTTTCCAGATGTGGAGTGAAGGCGAGTGGACGTGTGGCCTGGGAGATATTCCTTGAAAACTTCCAGAACCCTGTCACAGTAGGAAACGGCCAAACACTTCCCATCAGAAACAATCATAGGTAAGTGAGAGTACAGTCGACTGGTTTCTGAGCTTGCGTGATCTTTTATTAGTTTTACATCCTCTAAATTTCTCCAAGAACCCTTTATAGTGACTGCAACACTAGTTGAGATTCGAACGTCGGACCTCTTACTCGTGGTTCCAGAGCACTAACCAAGTGTATGTAACCGGTGTAACTGTCGCGATCGTATGTCTGTTTATCTGAAGGGAAGTTATAGGTGACATAATAGATACATACAAATAAGCCAGGGTATTGGGTTATTTCATATTTAGCAGCATCGAATAGCGCAAAATGATGAGGTGTTTCACGACAATTCACTATCTGCTTCAATGTCAATTTATTTTTTGTCTTTTGTATATTCATATTCGCAAGAGTTAAACATCAGCATATTTTCTAAGATTTGCACTTTTGGCTACGACTAATGTAAAAATAAGAACAAAATGGGAATTGATATCGAAACAACTATATCAACAATCTGTTTAACTTGAAATGTTTCGACACTCTAATCTTTGTCAAAATACAAATTATTTATATTCGCAAAAATTGGTGTAATTATTTCAATCTTAACTTTCACTTCACCTTCTTCAAATTACCATAAACATAGTTACACAGCCACAAGGCGCCCCTCTTATTTGCAAATAATAAGATGACTCGTAAGCTAACCACAACGTTGTACTTACAACCCTAGAATGTTATCTAAAAGACTTCATCCAAATACTTTTGGGGTTGCTGAAATGGTGCGCTGATTCTATTTCAGGATCCACCCTATAATGGAGACGCAGAAGGTGGTTGACTGGGACGCTATATGGAACCAGCTATACAGGCGGGTCCAGTCGCACTTCAACAGTCTGAAGGAGGCTTTCCTGCAGATGGACAAGGTATAGGCCTATTGGTCAATCTGTAGGAAGATATAAAAAAAGAGGAAATTATCTTCATTTGAGAATGGGTATCGCTTCTACGAGACAGCCATGAGCATTCTATTTGAAATTGCAGTTTACTTCCATTTATACCTCTCTTTTTCGGGAAATTCGTAATTCACTCTCATTGTCAAATTAATACATGATTAGATTCATAAACTGATGCATTCGCATTGATGAACATAAAATGTTATCATAATTATATATTCAAATTTGCAACTGTTTTTAGGATGCAAAATTCATATTTGTCACTATGAATTGCATTGTTTAAGAAAGACTGTAATTTCTCTTTGAAAAAGATAATTTTACTACTTCAAAATTCAAAATCGTCTTACTTGCAAAAAACCCATTTTAACCACCGACCACCACCCCTGTTTCTTATCCACAGAACCGCGATGGCAGGGTGACCAAGAGAGAGTTTCGTGAGCTCATAGAGAAGTTCACGTTCAGGTTGGATGACCGCCAGTTCAAGGAGCTCATGACCCGAGTGGACCCTGACCACAACAGCCGCGTGGACTACCACACGTTCCTCAGGCTTTTCGAGGAGAAAGAGACCAAGGTAGGAAATCATGTTTAATATTGGATTACAGTGAAAGATATCTCATTTTTGTGAACTTCACAGACGCTGCAGTCAAGCAAAGAAAAAAAAACGAACATTTTTTGTGGATTGGTTGGTTGATAGGTTGGTTTCAGCAATGAGACTTGATCGTGGACACATCCCAACACCAACTTCTAAAAGTGCTGCCATACAGAACCCGAAACACCCCGATTATGTGTCTATCAACTGAACTACCTAGTCCCCCTAAACATGCTTTGAGGTATTCCTTTTTCGTGTGTTTTTTACATTTTTATTATTCTCTTTTATTTGCTTCAAGAAGTTAGAAACACAGGAGTATGATGTCTATAGATGATACATTGTGCACATTCGTTTCCATTTTATGCGTTGCGTTAAAAAGGTTTGTTTATATTTTCATCATTTCACCTTCAAAATAGGAAGGCCACAAGTGGTTGAAATCTGTCCACAAATACAACGACAAGCCGAAGCCTGCCATTTTAGCCTGGGAAACAGTAAGCAAAACATTTTCTTCACATTTTCTCATAAATTTTAAATGCTTTCTCAAATTAAATTTCTACTAGTTGTTTTTGTTGTTGTTGTGGGTATTATGTTAACATTTTTCATTACACCAAGAACGACCCTAAAACATCTTTTTTCTTTCTTGTGTGTGTAAATGGCTTACCCTATTTTTTTAAGCAACTTGGCACAACGGATATTTCTTATCCCACCTTTCTACGTATGTTTCTACTATACTTTTTACATTTTACACAAACTGGAAACCTAAGAAATCATATAACCCATGGTTACTTACTTCTTTTCCGTAAAAGGTTGAAGATCTTTTACGTGAGAAAATTACATATTACTGGAAGGACGTATCCGATTGGCTGACCTACCACGATCGTAAAGGTGAAGGTTACCTATCCAAAGGTGTTCTCAAAAAAGTTCTTGACATGCAAGTCCTGCCCATTTCTCAGGTAGTAAAACTCTTCACTCAAATAGAAATATTCCTCCACCTAACACTCATACCAAACGGCTTCACTCTGAGATCAAGATTCCTCCCTTTCATTACCATAATGTTTAGTGATAAAATCTCTAAAGGAATTATTGGCATTATTATGATTACTAGATTATCTCTGTTTTTTTCTCCAGATGAATAATCCTGTAATATTGTTAAAGTATAAATCATATCAACTGAATGATATACTGTATCTTTTAATACCTAACATTTAAATTTCCCCCCGCTAGCCTGGTGTCAAGATGCCAGGACTTCCAGGGCGGAAAGGTCAACTATATGGAGTTCATCAAGCTGCTGGGCGTGGACGTGTCTCCCGGTGACGTCACGGGTCTGAGCACCCAGATCATGCACGGCAGTCACCAGGCGGAGATGAGGCGGCAGGCGGACCTTCTGGACAGGTCTGCAGTTTTTATAACTAGCTAGTTTTACGTTTCAGATTATTAAAAGTTGTGCGGAAATTCCCTGAAAAATTACACATGGTGCTGTTGTTGCACAGCCCGTCCCCAAGTCTCTCTTTACGCACATTCAGATTTCTAGACATGTTCTAGTGCACTTCAGTCAACGGGCGCCATTTTCGCCCTTTTACTAAAATTTTCTGTTTTTGTTCTTGGTTTGATTGAAAATCATTTAAACAAGCGTGCTTATGTAACTTTAGTTTGCAAAGAGCATACTTTATGTGAAATGGCAAAAAGTAATTGATATAGGTCTATGAAATAAATACTCACAATAAAGATCCATCGCATACTCCACACTAAATCTCAAGTGTAAACAGATTTACACAGAATGAGATCAAAAGTGCAAGATTGGACGGACAACAAAGAATAATTTTTATTCGAGGCACTATCGAGACGACCAGTACGCTCTCTAGTGTATTAAAATACAATACAAAAATGTTCTCTTACTTGTTCTCATCTATAACTTGACGTTGACAGTGTGATCCTGCGTTTTAAGCCGATAATCTTGACTTGACGCCTGATAATAACTATCGGCTAAGAACCACATACAGATGGTAGCTCAAAATAATTTGAACAGACTATAGCTACTCCTCTGGTGTTCATTTTCTACATCAGTTGCCCTATCCAAAATAACATTTCACATATTTAAAGCACGGGAATAAGTGAGGCTGAATTGCAACAAGCATTATGTACATTACTTATCAGGAGTACAGTTTATCAGTAACAGAAGCGTGAGATACACAGGGAGTTTATTTGACTGGACCAGGCTCCACTGTTTCTGAAAAGACGTACAACTTCTATTAAAATTATGTCAGGAATACAACTTTACATTCTCTTTTCAAACTTGTTTTGGTCTTGTCAGACACGACCAGATGGCCATGTCGCAGTGTGTAAGAACAAGTGAAATGTCGGCAGACGAAGTTATCGCCCGCTTCAAGGACAAGATGGCACAGTTATCTCCCGCCCTCCGCAAAGCTTTCCTCACGTACGACAAGCAGAACAAGGGACGCATCACTCGAAACCAGTTCAGAGCGGTAAGAAATCAGAATAAGATATAATCTATAAATTCAATGGTAATTTAAGTACCTTATGGTCTATACGATGCTGTGAAAAGCGACCTCAGTTTTCTGCCCTACGTTAAGCTTTCCTAACTTGTGACAAACGTGGCGCATAGCTAGATTCCAGTTCTGAGCCCCCAAATGCTAAGAAGGCCATACAGCATTTGGATCAACATCAAATGGCAAAATATGAGATCCCCTATGAATCTACAGTACAGCTGGTTCGTAGACTAGGAAAAGACTTTGCTATAAATCTTTCACTACCTTTGTTGTATCCAGGTACTGTCTGATCTGGGCATCATGATGTCCAACGAGCAGTTCCAGGAACTGATGGCCCGCCTGAACGTCACCAACGGGCACATGCAATACATGGACTTTATCATGAACTTCGGGGATCCCCGACCCGAGTCCCTGGACGGCCCGCTAGGGGGCGTAGCGCATCCGGCGAACCACAAGGTCAACCCTATCAGGGGAGATGAGCACGGCATGACAGCCCTCGAGGTGGAGTCCAAACTGCGGCAGAAGCTCAGGGAGAACTTCACGGTACGTTATGATTATGTGATATAGGCAAGGCTTCCCAAATTATAGGGCCACCCAAGCAGTTAAACGCATTGCAATAAGTCGAGAGAGAGAGAGAGAGAGAGAGAGAGAGAGAGAGAGAGAGAGAGAGAGAGAGAGAGAGAGAGCATAGCTTTTAATGAGCATAGTAAGTTATGGCAATTCAAACTTTTGTTGTGTACGATAATTAGGTATGTAAAAATCACAGCCCAGCTGTATGCAACATTTCGTGATCTTTGACGCAGACGCTTCGCGGAGCTTTCTACAAGTTTGACGACACTCACCGCGGCTGCGTAGACAAAGCCAGCTTCCGGCGGATGTTGGACTCTTTCCTGATCCGGCCGTCCCCAGGAGAGTTTGAGAAAGTCTGTGCCCGCCTGGGCTTGATGAACAAAGGAGCGCGCCTGTCGTACATCCAGTTCCTGGACAAGTTCGAGGTGCGAGACACTGCCGAGGGCCACAAGTGGCTTGACTCCGATCACAGGTGAGCTCCGGGAAATAATCACAACCGTGTGCAACTTTGACTTGGTCTGTATGCTGTTTAATTTTTTTTAAGAACTAGATATTGTATTAAAAATAAATAGTTTGAAGAATTGTTCTTATCGAATATTTTCTCATAGAAAAGACTGGGGTCTGATGATTTCATTTAACAACATAAAAAAGTTTTATCAAATCTAAAAAAAAAAGATATATGCCATCCAGCTAGCTCAGTGTCAAATAACAATGTTGCTCCCACAGCATGCCATGCAAATCCTTAACCAAAGCAGCGATATTTTATCATCAACTTATTTCTATTCCTTCCTGTGTGAAGATTCAACGAGACTTTCCCACCGCGACCTCTGACTGCAGAGGAGGCGCACACACAACTGTCACAGAGAGCGCACAGGCAGTGGAAGGATCTCTCCAAGGTACATTAACAGCGCTAGTCACTGTTAACAACGCCAGACACCTTTAATAAAGCTAAGCTAAATAGCGTTAGGCAGCTCAATGCAATACCTTTAATCGTGTTTTATGGATGGTTGCTAATTGGATTGTTAGTTTCTTAAAGTTCATCGGTTTTTGTGAGCTAATATCATCATAATCATAATCATATCTTAAATATAAAATGAAGATAGAGAGACAAGGGTTCAGAATAATTTTGTTTTGTGAGAGCCTTCAGTCCAGAGAATGATCCACTGCTCTCATGACATTGCCAAAGTAATCACACTTTCTCTCTCCTCATAGGCATTCAGAACTATGGACAGCAAAGGCAACGGCATCATCACGCGCTCAGAGTTGAGGGAAACCCTCAACAAGTTCCAAATTCCTATGGAGCAGGAAGAATTTAAGAAGCTGTGGTCAAGGTAAGCACTAGAAACCTGCATTTTACTTTTCTCCATTTATCCTCTCTTCTGTCCGCATCCCTTCTCTATGTTTTATGTTTCTCTCTATCAGATTGAACAATGGGGGCACTCTCGTCCAATACCCATATTATTAACCTTACAACTTTTCAATGTGTTAACTATTCTGTATTCTTTCCACCAGGCTGGATGAAGATAGCTTTCCTCTCCAATCTAAACATTGTTTCTAATATACCCTATCAATAACTCTCACCGTTCTATGTTCTTTTTCCCATCAGACTGGACGAGGGCGGCAAAGGTTACCTGTCTCACCAGGACTTCTTGCAGTGCCTGGGAGCTCCTGAGTACGCACCGGCAGATGACGAGGGCCCCAGCAGTGACATCATCGGCGGGAACTACCGGTTCCTGGACATGCACAACCGCCTGCAGCAGGGCCGCCACGAGGACATCACCTGGAATCAAGCCAACCTGACCATCAACATGCCCGCAGAGATGGTAGAGCGACAGCTCAGGTGAGGCAACACGCCTACTTGGCTAGCAGTGGGAAACGCACAAAATTGGGAGATTCCGCTAAACTTTTAAAACTTTGGACTGTCTCTGATGTAACTTTTCATGACATTTCTTGGTTTTGAGTCCTAATGTTTCGCAGATAAATCTAAGGATACGTGGGAGTCAGTTGAGTTTCGAACTCCGGACCTCTCATTCAGTCCAGATCACTAACGATTGAGTAATTTGCCACTCCCTCGGATATCAGTCTGCCTATATATATGCATACATTATTTTAATTTCCGGAGATCTGACACTTATCAATAATCTCTACTTTGTAGTTGTTCTCTATAAAAATATCTTTTGCAGTCTGCCCAGACCACTGTGTAAAGAAATGTTTCATCCCTTCATAACAACCAGCAATTCATTCTCTGTGTCTCTCCCAGAGACAAAATCCGCGACAGCTACAGCGACTTCTACACAGCTTTCCGCAAGTACGACACCCGCAAAACAGGTCACCTGACCTGCGATGACATCCAGAGAGTTCTCACAGAGCAGAACTTCTTCATCAACGACGACCAGTTTTTCGCACTGATGGACAGGTGGGCAAGCTCATAGCCACATATCTTGGTTTAATAAGTAACAGAGCTCAGGCTAAAGAGTACACCGTTGATCGTCTTTTAAATCCTAAAGGCATTAAAAAGCAGCATTTACATATTCTATTTCTCCTGCATATTCGTACTTTCTTAAACTGAAATTTCTATAATCTTCTTGTATGGTTTAAGAGAGACGCCAGTACTAAATCAAGACTATTTTTTTTCCGCACATTTCAGAATTGGTCTAGTTACTGACAAGAGCAAGATAAATTACGCTGATTTTCTGAACGCATTTGAAGACGGCAGGAAGTCGAGTTACGGGCGACAACCCAAGGATATCAAAATTGAAGAGTTCCAAAACTTAGCACCTCTTGAGGCAGAGAAAAAACTGCGGAAAAAGCTGGCAGCTAATATCGACGACGTCACAAAGGTAATCAATCCTCTTATTCATCTCTTAAAGCAACAAATCTACTACAATTTGAGTACCATGCCGATTCCGATTGGACAAAATTAGAATTTCTTAAAAGGAGGTGTTTAATATCATTATAATTGATCTTATCTTTGAAGATTTAGTTTCCTATTTAGATTGCAAATTTTGTTTTAATTTGTCCTTTTGGTGGTTATTTTCTCAGTTTTGTCTCAGTCTGCACCAATCAACAGCCTTGGTAATGGTATATATCTTCGCCACACATCTCCTTTTTTCGCCTTGTGGTCTATTGGTTTCAGCCTTGTACTCTTTAAGTGGCAAGGAGAGTTTGTGTAGAGGTATCTACAAGTCTAGGGTGCTTATCCCGCAAAGCACACTTTATTCTACCCACGGTTTAGTACTAGCTAAGTTTTTTGCTGTAAATGAAGTTCTAAGTTATAAGGATTATAAGAATGTTATGTATGCTAATAACACAATTTTAAACATTCTTATAAATTAATTATTGATCTGATAACGCTTTGACCCCCGCTATTCGACAGGCTCTCGCAGCTTTTGACAAAGACGGCAGCGGGCGAGTCTCAACACCAGAGTTTCGGCGAGTCCTAGACATGTTCTGCTTCATCCTGTCCGAGCCACAGTGGCGCCACCTGAAGGCAGGGCTTTCCATAGGACCTGATCTCTGTGTGGACTACAACGATTTTCTGGCATCGTTCGTGCAAGGAGATGTGAGTTATGATGGCAAGATTTGTAATCTTATTGAAAATTTCTTCTCCCCTCCTCCACCAACCAACAAATAAATCATGCTAGCAACCAACCCATCAATTAACCAACCAAGTAACCGCCACCAATCAATCGACTGACAAAGCTTCTAATCAACTAAACTTTAAATCAATCAATCAATCAATCAATCAATCAATCAATCAATCAATCAATCAATCAATCAACCAATCAACCAATAAACAAACTAATCCATCAATCAATCAACCTACGAATCAAGCCAATCACAATTCAACAAACCAATTAAACACGCTACCAACTCATGAGTCTATCAATAAATCAATCAACCCGCCAGCCAATCAAGTAGTCAAGTACCAAGTGATCGATCAACCAAATCATCCACCAAATAATTAATTAAATAACAAACCAAGGTATCTGATTGATTAACTGGTTGATTTATAAGTCAGCAACTTAACTAACCAATCAACCAGATAACAAATCAGATAACCGCCAATAAATCAATTAAAAACTTGTCATCCTAACCTTTGTGATTCCCCCATCCCTCCCTACATTCTACACCTAATTTTTCCCCACTCTACACCCCCGAAAAACAAGATAAAAAATACCCATCCAATCGAACAGCTGAGATAGGAGTCATGGTATCCCCACACTGTCTCTGTGTAACAGCACATAAAGCTAGCCGAAGTTATTCTTCGGGCCCGTCCTCAATGTAGCATAATGCTATAGTGCTAACGTTGGACGCTAATCAACCAACTCACCCTAACTCACCTCAACCCACCCACTCCCCGTCCTCAGAGCGACGAAGTGAGCGACGAGTACCTCCAGTCCCTGGCCAACGCGTTCCCCCCAGGCCCCGCCCCGCTAGTCTCGGTGGACGAGGTTGGCGAGCGGCTGCACGAGGCGGTCGTGGCCCACTATCACAACATCCTGCGCGACTTCGAGAGCGTCGACTACGCCAGGATAGGCTCCGTCACGGCCGAGGATCTCAGGGAGGTGCTCGCCAGACACGTCATGAGGCTCAACGATGATCAGGTGGGGTGCCCACATACACTACTGTCTTGTCAGTTTGTTTATGCCTTTGGTAGAACTGTTTTAAAATAACCAAACTGCTAAATGAATCGTCGTAGAAAAACATACACCCCCAAATGAAACACGTTAACCAGTAGTGGCAACCAAGTTAAATTTGTTTCTTAGTAATAGAACAACGATTCACAGGCCCAATCTGAATATTCACACAACATTATGTTTCAGTTAAACCCTTTGTGGCAAAGAATTTTGTTCCTGAGGATTAAAATTAGATTTAGATTAAAATTAGAATCGCGCAAGACAAAGTTGAACATTGTCATAACTATAACTTCTCAGTTAACACACGACCAGAAAGTTATATTTGTTTCTTAGGGATAGAACTGAAGTTGACATTCACAAACCCAAACCAAGGTAGACATTACAGTAAAGAATTCGGACAAAAAAAATACAACGCGATAAAACCACGTATGCTATAGATAAACTGTTCATAACAATCATCAGTGTAGGGAGATTGCCCTTGAGTTAGAGGGTCAACTGCCGAATCAGAAGGTTCTAATTCAAGCCCTGGTCTGGCAGCATATTTTAAAACTAGTTGGCTAGGTGGCAGTATAATGTGAATAGCCAAGTCGAGGATATATTACTCTGTAGTCCCGTCAGGGATTAATCCTTTCCAGGATGTGCCACCTAAAATACTATTACATTTATTCCCTGTGAACTCACTGTTTCAAACACAGTAAAATAGTGGTTTAAAAGGTTAATTCAGTTGCTTAAGCCGGTTAAGGACGTTAAGGAAACCAACCTTCACCTTAACAACTCATTATTCTTGCAGTTTAACCGGCTGTGGGCGGTGTGCCCCGTCAACGAGTACGGTAACGTGGAGTACAAGCAGTTCTTGAAGGCTTTCTCCGAGGACATGCCCATCCTGCTGAGCGAGGGCGCAGCCGTATCGCCACCAGGGCCTGGCAGAGCTCCTGGACAGCTCACTGGAGGACCCATGGAGCTCAAGCGGCCGTCCACGTCAGCGTCACAGCGACCCGGCTCCAGGGTAAGTGCCCTCAAAACGTATTGTTTACTCGTTCCCCACAGCTTTCTCTACAACATTAATGTGCCTGTTCTATGGTTTCAAAGTCTATTCGTACCGATATTTTTGGATTAAAGCCATTTTAATGTCCATTTTCCCTCTGTATCTGGTAGCAGCACATACAATTGACAGACATTAGTTTTGGGAATCCGTCACCTTAAAGGATAACTTCTTGATACCTAAAGCCCATCCAAGATGTACCATTAACAGATGTTGATCTCTGCTGTCCCCAGGTGAGCAACAGGCCCCTGTCCCGGGTGTCGAGAGGACGTGGACAACACTGGGACCATAAGCACTGCGCAGTTTGGGGGTGAGTCATGTCATAGAGAAATATAGAGAGGGAGGGAATGAGAGATAAAGAAAGAACGAGAGAGAGACAATTTTATGTGCTGCCACACACGAGACAGGGCGGGGTTGGTTTAACGTCCAACAGCAGCACTATATAGGCTATATTGTGGACGGGCCCCAAGACGGACGTCTGACAATTTTATGTGCTGCCACACACGAGACAGGGCGGGGATACCATGACTCCTGTCTCAGCCGGTCACATTATACTGACACCGACACAACCAGTAGGGAACGCAACAGCCAGGATTCGAACTCGGGACCTTTTGCGTCGGAAGCCGATGTTCTACCCCTGGACCACCGCGCCCCGAGAGAGAGACTGAGCGATGAAACATTTGAAGATAAAGAATGACGCTGCCGTTCTTGAAGCAGCCAATAATGTAAAGAGTAAGTCAGAGAAGGACAGATAATTTATAGGCAATGTTATGTGGGTAAATAGATAAGAAGATTAACTGTTGGTTATGTTGATTGGTGTACAAAGGGATAGGTGAATAACTTGATAGATAAACAAAATTGATTCGTACCGTTATAAAAAAAAGAGAAGAGAAAGAGGGAATATATATAAACAAAACTTTATAACTCCTTCTCCATTTTCTAACCACCAAATAAAAAATAAAGTTATATATATATATATTCCCTCTTTCTCTATAACTGTACGAATCAATTTTGTTTATCTATCAAGTTACCCATCATTCCCTTCTGCACACCTATCAACATAACCAACTGTTAATCTTATTGTCTATTTACCCACAAAACATTGCCTATAAATTATATATATATATAAACAAAACTTTATGAGTCTTACTCCATTTTCTAACCACCCATTACCTCTAATGCATTTCCTACTACCATTTACTCCAGACCTCTTGGCTCAATACGGCCTTCTCCTGCCTCCCTCTGACTTCAACGACCTGGTCACCAAATACGACATTCACGAGAACGGTCGGTTCTGCTACGCCGACTTCATCAGGCACTTTATGCTTGCAGTCAAACCTGGGGAGAACCGAGCCCTCACCAACAGGGAAAAGATGCCCACCAAGAAACTTTACGTAAGTCTTACTCTGGTCTGTTTGACTTGGTTTGTTTGGTTAATTATAACGTCTACGGTCTGCATTTTTCAAGGCAAAATTGTGCATGGGCTTCTAAATAACTTGAATAATCCCACACAGAAAAGGGATGTAAGGACACATTCATGTCTCTGTTTGTTTCATGTAACTGAAACTGGCCAAACTATGAGGTAAACGCCGGCTATATTTGGATTCATAGGTAATGCAATCTGCATACTAAGATACCTTTCTCCCCACCCTCCTCCTCCCAATACATAGCCCATGAGGCACCGAGAGAGTTCATACAATCCTAACAGATGAATAGCATAATTTTTGTTTACCTTTTGTATCAATTTTTCCATTTTTCTCACAAGCTCTCTCTCTCTCTCTCTCTCTCTCAATTTCTCTCCCCGTCTCTCTCTCTCTCTCTCTCTCTCAATACTTTTGACCTGCCCCCTCTTTCTCTCTTATGTAACTAAAATACCCATGTTTCGTAACTGGAGTACCATGTTTTATTCATTATTTTTCCATTTCCCCGCTCTCCCTGCCTCTCTGCTTCTCTCTCTCTCTCTGTCTGTTTGTCTGTCTGTCTATGTCTCTGTCTCTCACCATTTCTTGCTGCTTCTCTGTCTGTTTGTCTGTCTTTCTGTCTGTCTGTCTGCGTCTTTCTCTCACTCTCCCAACACCAGCACCCCAATGGCTCTATAGAGGAGGAGAGCAGCGTAGACGACACCATGAGGCGCGTTCAGGACTGTGTCGGCCAGAACTGGAAGGAGATGAGGAGGGAGTTCCGCAACACAGACTCAGACTCCAGAGGTTCCGTGACGTCAGAGGACTTCCGCCGAATCCTGCGCCAGTTCAACATCAACCTGTCCGAGGCTGAATTCCAACAGCTGCAGGATAAATATGACAAAAATTTCACAGACTGGATCGACTATAACCAGTTCCTGAAGCAGCACTTGCACTGAGGGTCAGGGGTTGATATTCTAATACTTTTCACTTACTATGTTATTATGCAATTTGTATAGATGTGCCTATGTACAGTGTATACTGTAGGAGATGCGTGATGGGTCAGTGACATGGTCTTCTTAAGCGGTTCAACCCAGAACCCACTGTTGTTCTCCCCATTAATTAGTGCCTGGCACTATGTGTTAAGATCAGTCCAAGTTGCCAAATTTACCGGAGTGTAATAATCCTTGCATTATAAAGGTTACAACAAATTTTTTCTGTTAAACTCTCAACGTGGTTAGGACAGAATGATACCCAGGACGTATTGTTTGTTTGTTCAGGCTATATCGATACTCATCCTGTACAACAGCAATAAAAACAGTTACAGTCAGATAAAATGTGTATACACATAGCTCACTTTGACCCTGAGTGAAAATGTTTGTCTCCTTCAGTGACTTGATCTGTTACTTTTCGGAAGTCTCGATCAGTAGTAAAACTGTTAAAGTCCTGGACTCGAAATCGTCCTGTCTCATCATAATTGGATAATTAATTGCTTGCATTTTACATTTGCTCTTTAAGAATGATATTATGTTTTATTCTTTTACTTTTAAAGTTACACACAGTATTCCTTTTATGTATGACGTGGTTGCCATTAAAATGCCTTATTTATCAGCTTGCAACATAACATTTGTATACTCTCTTTTATCTCACAAAAAAGAAGAAAAAAAAAACAGCTTCTTTGATCTATGGGAAAAACCCACCCCAAGAAATAACGTAGTAAATCGTATACATTCGCTCATTGTGAATGATCATAACCGTATTCGGTATCCCTAACTTTATGCAATATTCATTCATAAAAATCGAGGAGATATTAATAGAAACAAAGAAACTATCTGCTTAAAAGTATTTAATTTTTTATTCTTCAATGGAACCTATTCATTACTTCTTATACTACACGATTACGGTAGAAAACTGCTATTACATTACTCCTGAAATTTGAATGGATTTGGGATTTGTTATTGTTGTAAGCTAGAAACTCATCGCCTTTTGCTATAATAATTGACACCAATGGCTCACTGTGATACATTAACTGCTGCTACTCGTGAATGACGAAGCTTCCTGCAAAATGTCTTAGATGAAGTATTATTTTAATAATAACTATTTATATACTGTGAATGCCCCACTAATTTTCTTATTGCTTAATCTGTGATTGTCCTGATGCCAAAACAGAGATTCATGACTGCAAAGTTTTACATTTACTGTGATTTAATGTTTACTGGATTCGACGCATCCTCAACGCTCAACTCCCTCTGCCTACTCCTCCTTCCCCCATTTTCCTAATTTGCGTCAAAATCGCTTCTAGATATCTGCCTGTTTATGTCAATAATAATAATAATAATAATTAAAAAATGACTTTAAAATCTCATGCTTGAATTTTCGTTCTTTATTATCTGTGGTTGCACCACTTTTGAGATGTTTAAGTTTCGACAATGTTTTAATGATTTGATTTATTGCACATACCCAACCTAAATGGAGCAGGCACACTAGCTGAGATTCGAATACGAAACCATCTGCCCTCAGACAAAAGCACCAAACGACTACGATTCTAATTCTTCTTTAATATACTTTAATGAAAATAAAAAGATTACAAGCGGCATATCGAACATTAATTTTTCTTGAAAACCTATTTGTCAGAGTCGATGCTGACCTCATACTATGCCTGGACAGATCTGCATGGAGAATGTTGTTAAAACACATATTTTTCTCTATGTTTTCATAGTTGTTTCGAAAGTGAAAAGTAATAACAAACGAAAACCTTGTTGACAATTGAAGGATAGAGCGAAATAATAAAAGTAAATAAGAACAATCTGCACGAGGGTTTTCGAACCTTCAAATTCTAAATGGCAACTGTGCATATGACCTTTCCAAGACAAAAGCTGGCAAGCTGAGCATTTGAGAAAAATTCAAACAAAGGGCTATGCGTGCTGAGTTGCGTTGTCTAAAAGGTCAGTGGCAAGGACGGAACAATAAAATGTATTTGAACATAATTATATAAAAGCTTTTCCGTTTTCCCTCTCTGTCCCTGTCTGTCTGTTGTCTGTTTGTCTGTCTCTCTTTCTCTTTATTTCTCTCTTTTTTATATCTCATCTCTCTCTCTCTCTCTCTCTCTCTCTCTCTCTCTCTCTCTCTTAGTTTAACACCGCCTATGTTATCAAGGATGGTCATATACATCGACGGGATCCCATACATCTTTTTACCTGTGGCTTGACCCAAGCAGTAAGAGAAAAAACAAAACAAAACGGGATTACCGGTGATCAAAACGCAATTTTTCGATTAAAAGCCGCACACTATACGTTTGGATCAGCTCATCACGACTACATTGTATCTTATCTTTTTTAATCAGCCGTTGGTATGGATTCGAAAACCATATAACAGGTTTGCAGTCTTACAAAATAAAGAAAAGTGTATTTTTGTTGATCATCTTATAACTTATAAGAACACACGTGGCAAGGCGAACACTTTGGTTTTGTAGCCTGTTCTCTTAGTTGTTTGATGAATTTGTTGAATTTTACTTTTACTCGTCGCACCTGTGGGTCTACAATGAGTTTTACATTGAGATGTTAAGCGACGAACCTAAACACCTTCCCCTCGTAAGTAGGGCCTGCCCTAGAGTAAAAATCACAGCTGGGTAACAGTTGTTTCGTTACGCGATAGTGGGTAGGTATACAAACAAGCACCCCATTTTTTTCTAATCCCAAGTGTTTGCATTTAGATCTCATTTCGACAACATGAAGAGCACTGTTAAATAACATAAATAAAAATGCTTAGAATTAAAAAATGTTCTTACAAAGCATACTTAAAAATACATTCTTTACATATAGCCAAAGTTAGTAAAAGGCAATATTCTTTAAACCTATTGCATAAAATATACAATGAGGTGGCAATAATTGGCATTGTGTTCCTTAGATGTGAATAAGACGAAGTTAATATTGAAAAAAAAAGAAGAAAAAAACTCGGTTATGTCAGCAGCCGTAACACATTTAGATTCTTTTTTCTATCATCATCATCATCGAAATTGTTGTCGTCGTAGTCATAGTCGTCGTCGTCATCATCATCATCATCATCATCATCATCATCATCATCATCATCATCATCATCATCATCATCATCATCATCATCATCATCATCATCATCATCATCATCATCATCATCATCATCATCATCATCATCATCATCATCATCATCATCATCATCATCATCATCATCATTATCATTATCATCATCATCATCACCATCATCACCATTATCATCACTATCATCATCATAGCATCCACCTTTATCTCAAATCATCATCGTCATGGCTATCATCCTCATCATTTTCATCATTATCGCCGTTGCCGCCATCTGTTATTTAGATACATCTTAATGAAAACCTTTTTCTTTGGGCCCAGAGAGTCAGAGTTTTACTCAGGCATGTGTTTTCGCAGTTGTAAACCATCTATGAATTTTTTTGTGATAACTATTCTTTTTCTATAAATTTATTTCATCAACAGTAATCGGGACGACCGCGCACAATAATATTTTTATATTCATTTCTGTAAAATATACGTCTCTGATCAATAAAAATATGTGGAGGGTGCTGTCCGGATGTATTTGCATTTTTTAAATCAAAGATGAAAAACATTTTCTCCCTAGTTGTCTTATATCCATGCTCGTAAAAGTACGTTGTCTGCAGTTTTCGACATGATTTTTTAATTATTTTTCGAGGAACTGCATTATACATTAGGTTAAAGTCTAGCTGCAAGTTGGGGTACTATTGGTATTTTGCAATGAACTCTTAGTAATTCATTAGCCTACCTTGGATGCATTTATCTATCTTCGTGAAAACCCAAATTGTTGAACATTCAAGGGCAATAAAAACAGTTTCCATGTAATCCAAGTCATTTATATACGACAATCAATCTATATCAAGTCAGTCTGTCCCAGTTATTTCCTGGAGACCATGTTAGACATGTTGTTTCACCAATGATCCCCTCGCCCAAACATTTCATAATCGATACCTCGGTTATTCGCACTTACAGCATAGCAGTAAATGGCCTTAACGGTATCGATTCGATAGTTTTCGTTATCAAAGTGCTCTGTTACGGTGATGAGTGTCTCGGTCCGACTCAGATTAACTCTTGTTGGCGTCATGTCATATACAGAGAGGTGGCCATCACTCTCTGTCTCTAACGCAAAGGAAGCGTACGTCACAGGCCCTCCAACAATGGTACAGTTCAGGGTCACGTCAATATTGCCAGGGTTGGTCTGGAATAAGGAAACAAGTATGGTGTAGTCTTAATATGGGCAACAAATTGTTTGTATGTTTTTTGTTTCTTTTATGCTATACGTCCATAATCAACGACAAAGCTACCTGGCCTGGTGGACGGACCTAAAAACTAACGTCTGACAAGTGCCAGGAAGACAGAGCGGAGATCCTCTGACGTGTGCGTCATACTATTACGTTTAAAATAGTATTCATTGCTATCGTAAACCATTCAAATACTTTCAAATATTTATTGACAAAACTGAATTGACTACTGTAACTATGTCATGGATTTTTTTTCTGAAATTCACGCTGAAAGGAAGAGATATGTTTTTTGTGGTTGGCCGTAGAAAATTTATTCTTGGCTTTCAGGACCCAATTTAAAAGGTAAATCTAATATAAGAGAAGCTCTCTTTTAACTTACTGTCTGCTATGTAATTCTACGGGGACTATATACTGGGATCCTAAATGGCGAGGGATCAGAAGAAGTTAAAATTTAAAATACTATCACAATATACGAAATAAGGATACCAGTGAATTGGTTTCTAACGCTCAGACCACTGACACCGACCAAACCAGTGAGATACAAAGATGGTCTTTTGGGGATTAGAAACTGCCACCTCTTTCTTAGAGTATCTGAGCTATTCTATCCACCCCCATCCCTTCCTCAATTCCCAGAACTGCTTTAAAAAATCATAAGTGGGACAGCTTTTAATTTTGTCAGAGCATCATAAATAGATTCTAGCGAACCTGGATATCTATCTACTTTCCTATTCTCATCTTTGTCTTGTTTCCTTTTTTATATTTGCTGCCGCTATGAACAGATTAAAACTTGTATCTTCATCCGATGGAAATATTTCTACCTTTACTGCATACAAGCTGGTAACTTCGCAATAATAAAATGTAACACGGTAATCCTATTTCCTTACAGAAATGCACTACTCAAACTTGATTTTTTTATCTTCAAACAAAAGAAAAGGACAATAAAAAGAAAGTAAAATCTTTCAGTGTGGCATGATGAACGATAGGTCGTTTCAAAACCGGAGGAAAAATGTTCCCGTAGCAATGGACTCTTTCCTTTTATTCACGGATACTCAATATGATGGGTCGCGTAACTATCACCTACTTTTTTTGTTACAAAAAAGCTGGGATTTCTTCTGCAGTACCCTAAAAAAACAAAAGCAAAAAATCCTAACAACAATAGCATTAACAAGAAAGCAACAAAACGTGTGGTTTGTTGACTGGAACTCACCTCATCAGTCTCCACTTCCATGGTCGTTTTGTTCTGGTCTATGTAAAACTCCTCAGAAGGAACGACGACTTCTATACTACGAGAGATGTTGCTAGAAGCAGTCAAGGCGATACATTCGAACTTAACTTCCTCTGAAGATTGGGGCTGGAAAGTCCACTGGATCTTTCTATAGTACCGCAGAACTAACCTGGAGAGGGTGAAAAACACAATTGAGTACGGTGTACATTGTTAACACCCTTTTTACAATATTGTGTCTCTAGTTACAGTGCATTCCGTACTATCCCAGAACCAATCTAGAGGGTTAAAAAAACAGCATTGCAACAAAAAACAACAACAAAAAGATGCCAAGGGACTGCTGATCATACTATAAATCCCGTATGGTGCTTCTTTGTTGCAGTTTTTCCCGCCCTCAATGAATCATGTGAAGCTGTGTGAAACGAGTTTTAATCTTCTTTGCTCGCCTTTCTTTCTTGTTTACTCTTTTTCCGGTACTTAACTTACGTTCATTCGGCCACCCACCATTCTAATCATTCCACCTTTTCTGCATATCTTGATTTTTAAGTTTATTATGGCTGCCTGTCTATTTGTTCATCTCTATCGTATAAAAAAACCCCTCAGTTTCTCACAGACACACGATCAAGGAACTTCGGGACAAAAGAGTGGACTGATAATTGAACATAAAAGAGTTAGCCGTTATGTTTTCGGGGGCATACATATAACCATAACAGATCTGTCTGTCTGTCTGTCTGTCTGTCCGTCAATTCAATTCAATGTTTATTCAGTCAATATATATATTAAGAACATACATATCGAAAATTATTTTGTCAAGCACAGGCTTTGCAAGATGAATACATATAAACAGTTATACAAATATACGTGCAGCAACACGATTAGCAAAAAGTTTTACTTAAACATAGTTGTATCTAAGTATTACACATTAATTAAAGGGGGAAAAAAAATAAATAAATAAAATTTAAATTTAAGAACTTAGCATACATTCCTTATCAATATGGACAACTGATTGCGCATTGCATAAAAAGTTTCAATAATGTGATTAAGTAAAGCACATGTAATAATGATGGTAAAATGCACTATAAATGTATTAATTAAGTTCGCTTTTAAATTACTCTAAATTATTAACAAAGGCATAGAATGTAAATGTACACCTAGTAACATTATAAATTTTTAAGTTCTCTTGAGCCATTAAAATGTTTGACTGCTTGTGGGTAAAAGCTCTTGACGAAGCGGCCACACCCCTTAAAGGCTCGCATTCTTCTCCCATGGGGCAGAAGACCAAAGTAACGGCTAGCAGGGTGGGAGTTATCATCACGTATTTTAGCTATTTTTCTTTCCGTACGAGAGATGTAAATAGTTTCAAGTGTAGGAAGGTCTACACCTGTCAGCCTTTCACTGTTACGTATAACTGAGTTTATTTTTTCAATCTCAGCTATTGGGGCGCGGTCAAACCAAACAGTGATTGACTGCGATAGAACGCTCTCGATTATTGCCTTATAAAAGCTGACAAGTGTAGGGCCTTGAACATTGAATGATTTTAATTTTCGTAAGAAATACAACCTTTGTCTTGCTTTAGTTAAAATATGTTGAACGTTAACGTCCCATGTTAATTTACTGGAGAGGTGTGTACCCAAAAATTTAAATGTATCTACACGTTCTACTTGAATACCATTAATAGAGAGAGGAGGTGGGGCTATACCCGTAAGTCGAAAATCAACAATTATTTCTTTAGTTTTGCTTACGTTCAGCTGAAGGTTGTTATTTTGACACCAGTCTATGAGCGAGCTTACTTGCTGTCGGTATTCGACTTCATTGTTATTCTTTATAAGGCCAGTGACAGTAGTGTCATCGGCAAACTTTATTATAAGACAACCTGAAAACTCGACTTTACAGTCAGACGTAAAAAGAGAAAATAACTTAGGCGATAAAGGACAGCCTTGTGGAGCACCAGTATTAAGAGTAATAGACGATGACATGATATTACCAATTTTTACAACCTGAGGACGGCATAGTAGAAAATCAAGAATCCAATTACAAATGTTAATAGGGAATGATAATTGGTGTACAAGCTTGTCATATAATTTCTGTGGTATAATAGTATTAAATGCAGAACTAAAATCAATAAAAAGTATTCTAGCATAACTGTCTTTTTCTTCAAGATGATTTAAAATTTCGTGCACGTTGATTGATATTGCATCGTCAACAGATCTGTTTGCCCAATATGCGAACTGGTAGTTGTCGAAATCCTTTGGCAAAAGAGTGTTTAGGAATTTTCGCACTAGCTTTTCAAAACATTTCCAAATCACTGATGTTAGGGCAACAGGTCTATAGTAATTTAACAATTTTGGTGATGAAGTCTTAGGTACAGGAACAATAGTGTATTTAACTATATTGAACATTTTGCTTCATTGAACCTTCTAAAGNNGACANCAGATAGAAAATTTTAGAAGGCATGGCAGTTCAACTGAAACTTTGTTGATGAATAAACTGTTAATGTATAGGGGACCTCACACACACAGTTTTATCCAGACATTTTTGGGATTCCCACATTTTCTTTGATATCGCTCATATTGTAGATGAATGCACTGTTAATCTAAATGGGGCTTAAACGAGAAACACTTTCGGTTGATGTTTAGAGGGAATTTTTCAGGCCTCTTAGTATTTTTTTATCCATGTTGGTTATCGTGGATGAGCTTCTTGGTTTGAGCACTTCTGCTGTGAATTGCATGTTTTCTTTTGTGACTCTTTAGTCTTTCTCTTGTTGGACTGGAGTGTGGGCTGGACACGTTTCTATGATATGTTGTTTCATATATGGTGTGGTGCTACAGTATTCACATTTCCTGATAATCTTAAGGGTTGGGGCTCCAAGTCTGGCTCTATTGATTTTCATTGTTTGTGGTATTGAAGTTGAGTATATTTTTACCTGTGGAGCGATGGCGTGGAAGAACCTTCCTTTGGGGTTGTTGGTCCACATGTCTTGCCACTTTTTATTTTTGTACTGGTTTATTATGGATTCGTGTCTTGGAGCTGAGGCCTAATTTGGCCTGTTGGTCAGCTTTTTCGCTTACAGCAAGTTTATATTGTGAGTGGTTTTAGCTGCATAATGAGAAGAATGCAAGAATGCTGTTTCTCTTCCAAACACACAGTGAGAAGATAAATCAGTCTTTATGAAAACCTTCATCTTTGAACATGTGTACCGTACCAGTTTTAGTTATGACAATTTTAGGCTTAAGTTTCTAAACTTATACAGCAGAAATTTAAAGAAAAAAGTCTGGTAATTTTAAATATTATCATACACTGAATTCTACAACTGAGTAGAAGGGTAATTTTTTCTATAAGAGAAGCTTGCAAGCACTTTTTTTTTTATAAAAACATGCAATCTATATTGACTGAAGAATAAAACAAATCTATAAAGAAAAAAAGTAAAAATTAAGATTCAGTTTTATTGGCAAATTTTAATTCTTAGTTTTTCTACTAGGACTGTTTCTTTACATATCAAATTTCTATTTCAAATGCAGACCTGCCAAACTAAATTTTGTCGTAGAGTTGTATCAACTGCCACTTGGACTGGAGTAATTGTTGGAACTTCGAGGTACCGTAATAAAATGTAGGAAACATGCAGACGCTGTATGACAGTTAAAACCTAACAAGGAATTGAATATGTTGTTTCCTTGACAAAATACCACTGCTTTTTACAATGATATAAAAGAAGAAAAAATGGGAATGTATTATCTTGATGGTTATAACTAGGGATGATCACATGTCTGCATGTCCAAGGAGGTTTGGAGGAATGTAGATAATGAATTTAGTAAAAACTTATTAAATAAAAGACCACTAGGTTAATTACAAATTAAAGAAGGTTCATGTGTGCACAAATTGTGAAACAGTTGTTTTTTTTTCATAGAAAGAATCAACGTAGAGAAAAAATATTGGATACCATGAGGTAAATCACTAAATGTATAACTATGAGAAAGGAAACTTCCTTTTTACCAACCCAGTTATAATGGTATCTGTTACTGAGAGCCAAAGATAAATTATACAGTTAACAACAGAGAGCCTAATAAATCTATGATTTGTAAATTGAACTCTACAGTAATGGATTTATGCCTCATTGACCGGTCTTTAGATACTAGAGTAGAAAATCTAGATCTAGATCTAGACATAATATATCAGAATTCAGATCATCTTTTATTGGACTAAGTCATAGTGTGAATCATTGAATGCCCAACAGTCCTACATGCCAAAACCTTGAGAATATCTTGAAAGTTAACTCCTCATTCGATTCGACACTGTATTTTTGGTTTCGTTTTCATTGTCATTTTGACTGGTGCATTGAACATTCTACTATTTCTACTGATTCCAAGAGAATAAAATGGCCGTGGGGTTTATAAACAAACCAATATAATGTCCCTATTTGAAAAAAAAAATTGAAGGAATAATATGATGGTGAGAAAAGAATTTGTCCAATAATAAAATTTTCTCAGCCATGAAAACTTTAACAGGAAAAGGTCTAGATCTAAATGTATCTGTCAGCATGTACACGTAGTATATTATACCAGGACAGTGGCGAGCAAAGTCCAAACTGACCTGTCATCAAGCGCCATCGCAGATTGGTGGCTTCTGCATCCCTACCTTAGTTTATTGCAAGCATAAAAGGGCTACACTCTAAAATCTGAGGCGGGGTCACCCCTTTTAAGTTATCTCTTTGCTTGCATGTGGGCTATGCACCTATCACAAGCACCAGTGACAATACTGACATAAAATCAGGTCATAGACCACAGGAACGTGAAGCGCCGTAACTGGTTGTTAAGAAAAGGGCTAAAATGAGGTAAAATGCGTTCAACATACAATACCTTCAAAGTAAAAAGATATAAAAACCAGTGATATACTTTTCCAGTTAGATGATAAGAACCTTGACCAGATCTAGCCCACGTAACATTTAACCAGGATCTTACATGCTATATTATTGCTAATCCTTATTTCTTAAACTAAAAGTAATAATAGTCACTGTCACAACATTGAATTTATTGATCAATGCAAATTGATGCTTTGTAATACAGACATCAACTGTGTAATACGCTATTGAAAACAACCCAAATGAATGATAATGATCAAACGTTAGTATAAAAAAAAAGTTGACTATAGATATAAGTTAAATCAACAAATAAAACATGGTAACAATCATTGTATTAAATAAGTGAATATCCACAGTTCTATATTGTTTGTTGAAGTCTATTTTGTTGGGCCACATCTGAACCAGTGGCTAGAAACTGAAGTTATAGACCGTACTGTTTTCAACTTGCCGTAATACGGCAAGGACCGCCCGTAAGGGGTAATTTGCCACACTTTGGCGTAATAAATTACGGATTAATGTTGGCAGGTCTGCAAATGTATCCACAGTAGAATAACTTAGATCTACATAGAACGTGGATTCTGTAAGTTGGGTGAAAATAAAATCAGATGGTAAATCGATGGGTTAAAAAAAAATAGAACATATGAAATATATACTGCATTTTTATGCATGTATTCTTACAAGCAAATTTATTAATTTTATATAATTGTGTAGTGAGTCAGATCAATAGGCCAAACACAAAATATGCAGCAATAAAAAGACATTCAAATATTGGGATAATGCAAAAATGTCTTTAAGAAAGATGTAATAACGTGTAGCTTTGTCTCTCATGTGGCACCAGCAGGATTTCCCCATACAAAATTGTAAAAGGTTATTTAGTCCCAAATGTCTACTTCATTCCTTAAAGAAGAGTGCTGGAGGTAAACATTCAATTTGTCTGGATTCTCTTCATTTGGCCTTCAATAAGAAAAAATTTACAGGCGAAATTTAAATATTGCAAAAGAATAATATACTCTGAGAGACCATCTCTAACAATAGTAACATTGCCTGCTCTTATCCACCAAGGACCATTGACATTAAAAAAAGAAAAGTCTCTCTAGTCGTTAACAAAGAGTTAGAGGCAGACTTTTCTGGGCAAACAGCATTTTGAGGTTGGACACCATTACTTTCCTCACAGCCGTTTACTTTTGCAACCACTCATGTAATGATTATGCCAAGACAATCAATATAAAAAGTTTTAAAAAAGCAAAAGTAAAATCTAACACGCAATCATTCATATAAAATCTAGCACCTTCTTAATGAGCAAAGAAATTAGCGATAATAAACATATCTACAAAACAACAATGTGACCTGATTTTGATTGGCAAGTAAAAGAAAAATTTGTGTCAAGTTGCATTTATTGATGGAAAATTAAGTAGGTAACGCAATGCTGAGACATAAGATGGAAAATGCAGCAAAGATATAAATGCCAGAATAGGTTGAGTTGAGTTGAGTTGGTTTTAAAGTCCAACATCAACACTATATAGGCTATATTGTGGACGGGCCCCAAGATGACGTCTGACACTTGTATTTGCTGCCACACACGAGACAGGGCGGGGATATGGAAATGGATAGACGAAAGAACCAACAAGAGTGTTTTGGAGGAGATTGAAGCCCTAAATTCATGCTCAAAACAATCAATGTAAGAATGTTGAGATATGCTGGGCATGCATGCTGTCACACAGACACCGGGTTGATGCTAAATGTCCTGCAAGGCAGAACCCAGTCGATACGCAAAAAGGGAGACCACCAACATCAAGAAGAGTATAGGCCTTAATTTGCAAAGCATCACCCACGACAGGAACAGATGGCGTTGTATCGTGGACAAAGCATCAAGTGGGGCAGCAACCATCGTAACCGATGACGCTGACAGATGATGATGATGATGATGATGATGAAAGCAATGCTTGAACACTTAGGCAGTACCTTAAATTTGTGATTCATTCAGTAATAAAATGTACATAGAAAGACATCTAACATTTTCAACAAATGTTTTGCTAGCTTGGCATATATCTCTTACCAAGCTAAATCTCGAACAGAATATCTACAAATGTACAAACAGGCCACAAGCAGAGCCCATCCTTCCGTCTAGAAAAAGCCGTCTGTTGAATCAAAGTAATCATCATCCCTTCGACGCCCAAACCCTCCACCACCTCTTCCACCTCTGCCTCTTCCTCTCCCTCTTCCACCTCCAGAGCCGCCCTCAGAATCTTGCTTCCTCTTGAAGGAAGTATATCTGTTTGCCATCGCAAGCAGTTCATCTGGAATCTCCTGAAAATCAAAAGAACGAAGTATATGTTTTTATAATGTATGTAAATATTTAATTAATTTCATCATAAATCATTGTAGCTGACTTTGTTCATTACATATGTGACGTCCGCATCAAAGCTAGTCTCTAGAGGAGCACTGGAACAAGTTGAAAAAGATTAAAATAACATTATGGTTTGTGCGCATGTCAGGTCACTCAATTATATAAATATAAATAGTGAAGAACGACAGAATCTTTGATCAATACCACCCACGATAGCTCTGTCTGTCGTGGCCTGCGTTGACAAACAGACGGAGCGATACTCGGCAGGTGTCCGAAAATCTGGTCTGATATTTTTCTAGAAATTTGCAGGATGTAGATCTAACTAAATCTACATATTACCGCATTAGCGTTGGCTTAGTAGCGGCATAAAGATAGTCTCCAGTGCTAGGAGCAGGAGGTCCAAGGTTCAAATCTTTGACATTGCAGCTCTTTTTCTACCCACTCTCTATTTTCCGCCCATCTGTGTAGGAAACCTATAGGAGTGGAACATAACAATAATTTGAAGATTGCAGTTTTAGCAAAATGAGGTGCCAGATCAAGATTCTAATATAATAGATACAATAAATATTGGAGATTAAATGATAAGACCCAAGCCACTTTTCCTCTGCTTGTAAATCTACCATTCCAAGGCACTATCACTTTTCAAGCAATGTAGTAATAACGTCTTAATAATTGAGCGCTGTGATTTTGTAATACAAACTAAAACTTCCAACATAGCTCTTCTACTCATCTGTGTATAAGCTGAAAAAGCCAACTGACTGTACCCACCTGATCAGCCTCTGCCATGATGTCTATCAGATTCTGGGCATTCTTCCAGTCTTGACGACAAACAAATGTAATTGCCGTGCCTGACCGCCTGATACACAGAGTAAAAAACATCATAAGAACACTAGTAGGTAAAGAAATAAAAACACACATGAATTTTTCTATTACTTATTGTTTTAAAAACTCATAGATCACACATACATCCTTTGGGGTTCTACTTTAGTAAGCTCTTTACTCCACTACTTAAGCCAAACTGAAATGTGAAAGAAGTGTTTAAAAAAAAACTGCCATACACAGGCCAAGTTGAGGCCTTGGACTAGTTGGCCAAATCATTCTTTCTTGAAATCATTTTTATCATTGTAAGAAAATTCTCTAAAATCGAGACCAGCAGTCAAAAGCTTTTAAGTTGAAGAGTTCAGCTATAGCTTTTTAAGCCACCACTAAATTAAGGATTCATGATTGGCTTTTTAAATATAAGCTACTAAACTTTTTCGAAAGGCTGAACAAAATTTAAACAAAAATTCCTGTATAGCGGTTAATTAAGATTACACAGGTAAATTTCAATATTATATTTTTTCTACGTCTCACATTCAAAAGGTAATGGTAAAAATAAGGTTACCATTCTATAATCTGGTTCATAAAGAGGAACTATGTTAAGATAACATATCATAAACGTACAGTGGAAAGAAATGTCAAATTCAAATGGCTTGGAATGGGAAAAAAATTCAGAATAAAGGATTCAAATTACAGTAAGTTTGACATATTGTACTTTTGTAATGCCTATTGGTGGAATCAAAGCAGGAAATCCCACTGTAACAGAGCCCAAGAGAGAAAAAATAAAACAGCTCTGCCTTAAGTTTTCAACTCACCCCGCTCTTCCAGTGCGACCAATTCTGTGAACATACTCTTCAATGTGGCGAGGGAAGTCATAGTTGATAACATGT
>RQTK01001391.1:86045-97368 GCA_003991915.1 Elysia chlorotica | reverse complement strand
AAAAAAATATGTTTGTTGGGGGGGGGGGGGGGGGGAGAAAAAAAAAAAAAAGAAAAGTAAAAATGTGTCATTATCTTCTCGACAATTGCTAAATCTAGGATGAGAACATATTTGGTAAACGAAAATTCCCGCAATATAATTTTCAAATTTATTTTTGGTCCGTCATTATAATTATGAGCTGGTAGTGGCACTTTTAATTTGAGGGGGAAAAGGGTTCCAATAGTCTTGGTTGAATCTTATAATGTGAAAAGACTAATTAATACGTGAAGTACAATGCGGTTTTAAGTCATGGATTTGGTGACTTAATTATGTGTGTATATATTATACAAAGATACAAAACGCCAATAATTAAAACTTTAAATGAAAACTTTAAAAAATATATTAGCAACATTTAAGTAATAAAGTAGTTTAACTTTTGAAAACAAATAGAGAACACCGCCAACACAAGTTTTCCATTAATCATATACATATTATGTATTATCATTGTAGTACGGTACATAAATAATACATCGCACATCTTAAAACAAGGTGGGATGGAAGCCTGCATGCCTATGAATACAGTGTTTATTACTGGTTAATCTGGCGGGCCCTGGAGTAGAACATCGGCTTCCGACGCGAAAGGCCCGGGTTCCAGCCCTGGTGATTGCGTTCCCTACTGGTTGGGTCGGTGTCAGTATAATGTGACCGGCTGAGACTAAAATTGTTAGACATTAGTCTTGGGGTCCGTCCACAATGTAGACCACATAGTGCTGACGTTGTACGTTTAAACCAACTCAAACTCTTACTCGCATAAATTATTTGAACTATAAAAACTTCATATGATTAATGTCCAACTCCTCGATTTATGTTAGGAGCTCCATATCTTGCTTTTTTACGACTTTGTTATTACAACGAAGGGGAGTGAATGATGGCAGATTATTTCACAGTGTGCTACAACTCAGATTATTTTTTTTTATAACAGAAATTCAAACGCCAACATTTGTTTTCCAAGAAGAGATAAAACTCGTAGGTGAAAAAGGTTATAAGACACACTTAACACTGTTTCATTACTCCCTCCCCCCCCACACACACACACACACTTCTCATATGTTTGCTTTTTAATAAAAATAAGGATACTTTGTTCAATTTTAAAAAACAAGAAGAAGAAAAAGAAGAAGAAGAAGAATGATAATAATGATTTATTTGTATAGCGCCATATTCAATAAACTCAGTATAGCGCCATATTCAATAAACTCAGCCCATGGCGCTTTCTAGGCCTACACATTAAAATCTCCCTTAAAAAGATAATACTGATATGATATTGTGACTTAAAACATAGATAATAATGGAAGTCATAACATCATAAACAAAAAGCATTCATTCATACAAGAACATGATTTGCATATATAATTAAGCTAAACGGTCGAACAAATGCGTTTTTAACCGTTTTTTAAAACGTCGCTTCTGAGTCAGTGTCTCTCAACTGTTTTGATGGACTAAGCTTATTCCAAATTTTCGGTGCAGTTACACTGAAAGCTCTCCCACCAAAAGTCTTAGTTCTAAAACTTTTTACAATTAAGAAGTGTTTTTTTTTTTCGCTCCAGCGTATGTACACTTTCGAAAAACACGATAACCATAATTTTCATACTTCAATATGTTAAGTTTCCATCATTGACCTTCTGTACGACAAAAGATGCCCGAGGAAGTACTATACTTTCGTTTTATTAATAAAAAAATTGTTTTGCACTATGAAAGAACGGCAAAGAGAGATAAAGAGAGTGAGAGAGTTAGAGAGCGAGCGAGAGAGAGGGGGGAGTGAGAGAGAGAGAGTGTGGAGAGAGAGAGAGAGAGAGAGAGAGAGAGAGAGAGAGAGAGAGAGAGAGAGAGAGAGAGAGAGAGAGAGAGAGAGAGAAAGAGAGAGAGAGAGAGAGAGAGAGAGAGAGAGAGAGAGAGAGAGAGAAATAGTGTCACGTGATCGTTTTAGAGTTATCTACCGCTGCGAGGCTAGGCCTACTCATTCGTTGCTCAATGCGTCTTTGACTTTGGCATCCGGGTATTTCACAAGGTTAGAGTCTCCTTGCAAAAACCAGCATCAAAATGGAGAAGCCAACATTGAAGCAGCGCGTTGGGTCTTTCGGAAAATTTATCTACAACAGTGAAACTAAAAATGTTTTAGGAAGAAGTGGCCGCAGTTGGGGTATGTATTTTCCATGTTTTATATTATTCTAGGTATAGATGTTTAGAATCTAGACTCACACGCGCAGAACCCAAACGGTACGGTGGTAGAATTTGGGTCAGAGGTGTAGATTCATGATTAGATTCTCTAGGCCTAGATTCTAGACCACTTGTAGATCTATGGTAGATAAGAACTGTCTGGAATCTAACAAACAATCCAGTTTTAATACTTTAATAATTATTATAAAAATGAACGCAATCTTAACATGAACACCGCATGAGGATTTTTCTTTAAATATAACACTTTCAAGTGGTCCCAGTTCCAACTTGCTTGGGTCTCTTCTAGAAATCTATCCTCTTTCCTTCTGCTGTCTCTTCTTTTTCGTATTCCTTTTCTTATTACATTAAATTAATTCAATCTTCTTTTTCCCCTTGATGATATCATCTTTGGTCAGCAATTGGTGTGTGCTGATTTTTTGCCCTACCCTTTTCGTGTCAGATTTTCTTGATGAATTGAAATTCGAATGTCCATAGTCTCAACACTCTGTCTTGTCCTTGTATCGCAGCTTTAGTTTACAGCCATCAGGATTTGGGATCCTAGATCTAATCTAGATGTGATAAAATTTCAAATGTGTTGGAAATTTAGCTAACCTGAAGCTAGCTTAATAGTACTTTTTGAAACTATTGTTGGTGGTTTAGAAAGCGTCACAATTTACAATGTATACAACTCTTTAAATAAATATTTGTCCCATAGAGACATCAAGACATTTGATCATTTTTGAACATTAAATTTACGATCTTTTCGGGGACATCCGATTTGTTGTATTGCTGATTGAAGACTGATACCTTCAAACAAACCTATCTGTTGCTCCGAAGTGAACCTAGATTTCAAGGTCATTGGAGCTGCATTTCGTGAGGTTGAATCTAGATGTAGACAGTGTCTTTAAAAAGATTCTGAGGGTATGGATGTAGATCAAATGCTGTGATATAAATCGGAAACTAGATAGTTGACCTTGAGGGGCGAACTGCTTAAGTGGTAGAGTGTCTCACTTTCTGGTTCTCAAAAGGTACCTAGTTCAAATTGTATGCTGAACAAATTAATTTTTTGAATTATTTCCCTACTGGTTGGTTCAGTCAATAACCATGGTGTTCTGTTAGTTCTAATTACTTTCGTAATGCTAGAAAGCTTAAAAATTTCCCTCATATCATAATCACGCAAAATATGAGAGGCTCTTTGACCAACTGTTTTAAAAAAAATAACAAAGCCTGGATGTTGCTGTTGTGTTTCTGGCACTATGGTATGAAAATCAACAACAAAAGTCAAAACACATTTATTAAATAACACTAGTCCATGATGTGGATTTTAAAGTTAAATGGTTTTAAAAAGCTTACTGTGTTAAAGTCAATATTGATACAAACCTTGTAATAAGCTTGGCCATTGACTTGGTTTACATTGACTAATCACTCAAAAAATCTGTATTTGCTTTCTCAAATACTGGCAGTTACACGTGTCTTAGACTGTCCTAATTGTTGAACCTAGATGTCTTTTCTTGGATCCCGTCCAGAATTTCTCACCAGGAATGTTATAAAGGCTTGTTTTCAGTTTGCTTGTTGTCACCAACCTTTCAATCAATCTCAACTGTTTCATCTTTGTTAATGGCAATCCTGCAGGGGCTGTCTTCACCACCCTCCTCACAAATCTCTATTTGTAGTAGAATTTCTCTTTAGCGACCCAGTCAGGCGCCTTCCATAGTCTTTCCATTGACTCATTCAAAATTCAATGATGGTGGTCTTGGGTATGTCGCAAACTTTTGCAGCCTTTCTTCCTGAACGTTTCGGATCTCAGTTCTCTATTGATGTGCTTGACAGAGGACCATGTGTGTATTCTTTGTAAGACTTCTTCTTCACAGGTTTCCTGCAACATATCCAGAAGCAGCAGTAGTTCTAATAGTAGTACTAATTGCATCTAATAGACTCCCATGTTACCATCTTAGACCTTCTAACCAGCTTTTCATTGTTCAATCTCTACCCTAAGTTTAGGCTCAGCAACATTCATTTGGCCTAGTATACAACCAAAGGCATGTTTGGAATTGTAGGGGACTTGAGCTTAAGTGTTTCTCTGCTGAGCAACGAACGAAGTATCATGTTCCAACTTTAACACCTAAAACAGCATGAAAAGCTAAGGCCTATTTATAATCGCCATCTCTGCATTGATATACCCAAAATCTTGAAGTTAAAAGCAACTTTTATTTTGCAGGATTGATGCAAGGCGTTTGGTAGATTCTGCTTGTAAAAACAAATCCACCTTTCATGTTTTTGTTTTACTGTAGCCAACAATGTTGTTTACCTACATAACCATTTTAGAGGGGCTATAGTTGCAGTAATAATTCTCTCAAATTTCGGTGAGGTTACCCAGGTGTGAGTTCCAGCATCTAGGGTTGAAAATCCCCAAAAAAAAAAATTTTAACTGTTACTTGCACATATGTGTGCCAACATTAGGTGCTGTTATCGATTTAAAATCAGAAAGCTTGCTTTATCTGTTAATTAGTGATATTGAGTTTAAAGCGAGCTGTTGCCTCGACTCGATCTAACCATACAAATTTAAGCTCAAAACTCACATTGTCTGGACTATGGCATCAAGATTTATTTTCCTTTACAATAACATTAATTTCTCAAGTTTGTTTCACAGTTTGGGCTTTTGATGAGCTTGTAACCCCTCTCTCTCTTTTTTTTTCAGCTGAAATTGGAATCTTCTACGTCATCTACTATGCCTGTCTGGCGGGCTTCTTTGCTGCTACTTTGGCTGTGTTCAACCAAACGTTGGATTCTGACAACCCAAAGCTGCAGGGCAGCGACAGCTTGTTGAAGGGCAACCCTGGTAAGCTTCTATAAATATCTTAATGTCGGGCTCTCTTTGTACTTGGTGACATCCTTATAAAATCTACACTATCTTTCAGTAATACCCTGTACACCATCTTTTATTTAGTTTAAACAAAGACCTGAAAAAAATTACTTCATTGTCGTTATGCTCAAAGATCCAATTAAAGTGGAAACCCCATAATTTGTATCGCTTGGGATTTGATCTAAAATTCGAATTATAGAACTAGAAGGGGCAAACCTGAATCACTACAGTGTTAAATTTAGTAGACACTAAGACAGTCACTTACATTATTTGAAAAACTGCATTTATATAGTTTCTTTTTTTTCTTTCTATTGCAACCTTCTTCCAACCCCATTTGTTTTAAAGGCATGTCCTAGGCAGCCATTGAGTTATGCATGACAGATAGTGCTTTTGATTGGGTATGTGTAGTGTAAGCTTTAAATTAAGGTATTCAAACCAGAAAACGTTGATTTATGAGTCTTGATTTTAAAAGAGCTAAATGGAGAGAGAGAAAACATAGTTTTGCAAAATTTGGTTTATGAGAAATTCGACTTTGACTTTGTTTTGTGAGGTTTCTACTGTATTGGTCCTGGTGATTTGAGTTTACAAGAAGATCATGACAATAGTACTTAACATAAAAATGCTTCTGTCATTATTTAAGCCTTTTAAAAGGCTTTCAAACTCATGGTTGGATTTGCTTAGGATTTAAAACATTTTCCTTCTATTTTCTATTTGAATGCCAAATGAAGATGGTCTTTCTTTACTTTCATTGCTAAGTTTATTTTGACATTTTGCCGGGTCTAGTGACCAGATCATTTGTAATTTTATATTTAGCTTTACGATTTTTTAGCAGATTTCCACAAAGTGTCTCCACTCTCCAGCAAATTAAATGGTTTTTTTGTTTCAGGTATGGGATTTAAACCTATGCCAGATATTGAAACAACATTGATCCACTCAACCAAGGAGGGGAAAGATGATTATGTAAAGAGTATCAAGAAGCTGTTGGATGGTAAGAGCCTTTTTTTCTTCGTGGGCACAGATATACTGAGATAAAATGTCCTCCTTTTCAGCCTTTCTGCATTATGATCACTGTTTATTGTGTTTAGTGTATTTTGTGACATTCTTCTACACTGTTCGTCAGTAACACTCTTTGCATGCTTTGAGGCCTTAGAATTATGATGCACATTAGAACTTTATAGCCCATGCTAAATAATACACATAGGCGACAGCATTTCAAAGTACTTTTCAGTTTAACAAAAAGGGCTTGTGGTTATCATCATAGTTTTAGAAGTTGTTAGGCACCATAATTTGTTAGTCATTAATGCTTTCCATGTTTTACACTGTGTTCAGCTTAAAGGAATAGGAAGATGGGTGTTTAATTTTAAGAAAATGAAAATCTTTGTTGACCAGTTAATCTAAAAAAAAAAAAAAGGTCTATGAATATATTTTTTATATATTTATACCAACTCTTTATTGTGATTTTTTGTGTGTGTGTGTGTGTGGACAGAATATGAAAAGGCTTTTAATGAAGGAAAAGGTAAGGATTGTAAAGGTCAAACCACCCTGAGTAAAGATGGTGACGAGGCATGTGCAGTGGACTTCACTGAACTCACCGCTGAGTGCAATGAAGCTAACGCCTACGGAATCTTGGAGGGCAACCCTTGCGTCTTGCTGAAGTTGAACAAGGTATGTATTAATCTGAGGCCTGTGTTCATTTCTTCCTCTGCCTTCTCATAAAATATTTAGGATTTTTTTCTATGCTGTTCGGGGGACGAACTGGATCAAATGATAGAGTGTTGGTCTCCAGATTGGGAGGTCTGCGGTTTGAATTTTATGACCGGCAGATTTATTTGTCAGATTTCGTCACCTGTAACTGGTTGGGTCAGTGTCAGTATAATGTTTACGGCTGAGACAGGAGTCGTGCTATACCCGCCCTGTCTCGTGTGTGGCAGCACATAAAATTGTCAACTCAACCTTATGCTGGTTAAATGTATAAACCACCCCCCCCCCCCAAAAAAAAAAAAAATTTAAAAATCATCGAAAACACCCCCCCCCCCCCCCAAAAAAAAAAAACAAAAAAAAAGATCCTGTATTATAAAGGTTTACAAATTAGTGTTATAACAAAAACCTTAGCTATCAATATGTCATAAATTGTAAATGTATTGAAAGCTTCTTTATTAAATAGAAATTACCGCCTCGGCAGTTTCTGTTTGAACCTTTGTAATTTGGTGGAACAACTGCTCTCCAAATTCAAGAAAAGATGTGTATATTATGCAAATAGAACACTAATGTATATATTATATGTGTGTGTATTCCATCTCTTATGTCCTCACGTGTAGTTAATGCTAAATATCTAAACTACTTTGACAGATCTATGGGTGGTCTCCAGAGCTGTACAGTGATTCTGAAATAAATGCACTTGATAATGTGCCCGACTCTATCAAGAATGATTATGTGAAGGAGAAAAAAATCTGGATCGACTGCCATGGGGAGGTACGTGCATCTTAATTTATTTATTTTTCTTTCAGATAACTTCCCTTTCAAATAACACATAAGAACTTGGTTGGGACATTTCTTATTTAATTAAAGCTCTTGTTTTAGTAATCTTTGTTGCCATATAGGACTTGAAGTAGGTTTATTGAATGAGGGTAGTAGGGGGTGTAACCATAATCATAGTCTTCCAACTCCTCTTTTTAGTCCATTGATGACACATAAGTTTGAAATTAATGTCATTTGACTTGTCAATTATAAACTTTGTGTAGTGTTTTTTTTTCTTTCTGTGAGTTGTGCATTAATTATTAAACATGCAAATTAATTAAGGTTTTAATCAAGTGCAATCTTGTTGGGTCTTTTTTTATTGCTTAAATTATACACATTGGTATCTTCTTACTTCTTAATTGACTTTTTATAATTTATTTCCGTGGTATAATTTTTTAATTATTTTTTTCTTTACTTAAGACTTTTTTATAACGGACAACAGCTTTTAGGCTGCAGATGCTCAAGGGGTTTATCTTTAGCAGGATTCCAGTTCTAGTGTAGGCAACTTCAGTGTTGAAAGGGCTTTATCTGCGTTTATTTTTTTTGTAAGACTAGAGGTGAAATTGATGAAGAAACCTGTTTTGATCTCAACAGAAGAATGGTAAAAAGTATAGTTGTGTGACCACCTTGGTTAGTACTTAACAACCATGCTCATTTGTTTTGGCTATGTTGGCTTGCAGAATGCAGCTGATAATGACAACCTGGCCAAGGCTAAAGTGACCTACTCACCCCAGCAAGGCTTCCCCCTGGGCTTCTACCCGTACAAGAAGCAGAAGGATTACCTGTCTCCTCTGGTCTTTGTCAAGTTCACCGGCCTGGCCAAACACCTGGCCTACATGATTGAGTGCAAGGCTGTGGCCAAAAACATTGCCGTGGACCGCACAGAGAAAGAGGGCAGTGTCCATTTTGAGCTGCTCATTGACTAAGCGCTGTGCGTTTGTGTAGCTGGACGAGAGTGGTGAATTCTGTAGGTTACCTGTATTTGTATGTTGAGGAAGTCGGTGCGTGCCGGGTGCATAATTATGTTCCTTTGGTACTGTGCATTTTTTTTGTTGTTGTTGTTGGGCTTTGTTTTTACACATGATCATTTGAGAGTTTTATGTCCTTTGTCATGTGTTTTTTTTTTAAGCAAAAAAGTACAGTTTCAAATCTTTGATGTATTTGTGGCATGTGCTTTTGATATTTAAAAATAAATCTTAAGCATGGAAGGGGAAGGTCTAGATTTATGTATTTGCTAGTGTGAGGGGGGGGGGGGGCTGGAGGTTGTGCACATCTCCGGGGATACATCTACGGTGATAATTTACACTTTTTTAAATTAAAAAAAAAAATTTTTGTTCTCCGTAGGTTGGTTGTTTTCTTAGTTTTTTTGTTGTCTTTTTTGGTACGATGAATGAAACATTCCCTCAACCCTTGTGTCTTGTTAAGTTAACTGTGCTTGGCGGATATTTCTTTTGTAAGTTAATGTTCCATACTATTTCCCTCTGTAGGGAGTAATCAAGATGTGCACTCGACAGAAAGAATCATGTACATGAGATTAAATTGTTTTGGATTAAGTCTAAAATTAATATGGTCACCATTCCAGTTCGAGACGAGAGTTAGTGACCAAAGTTTTAGCTCTTACTCTCGGAAATGATTTATATACATATAAGTTATATAAATATTGGATTCTACAGCCGATCAAGCACCGGATTTTAACGTGTACAATGGAGTCGTAGTTTTTAACCTGTAACTTTTTAGTAGTAACAGCGTGTATACAATCTGTTTTTAAGAGATATACTACTCAAGTCGCATTTATATGTACCTTGTACCGGTAGTTTGTAGAGAAACCAACCATTTACACACGCTTAGCTCATCAGCCTCTATCACACTTTACACACGCTTAGCTCATCAGCCTCTATAACACTATGCTGCTTTTGTTCATCAAGATTTGTGCGTGTGTGAGCATCACTGCGGCACAGGCTGCCAATGACTAGATGTTGGCTGGGTGAGAAAAAAATTTTACCCTATTGAGATGTGTTCAAAATATAAGTGTGTTAGAGCGTTTGATGTTGATGCACTAATCTCAGTCATGGTTTGTTTTGATTTTTTTTTTTTTTTAAGCACACAAACAGTTGATTAAATATTACGGTGAAGTATGTTACATTTTTTTTTTTTTTTTCATTTTATGTTTCACTATGCACAGTTTGAAATCTCATTCTCAAGTGGTGGCTGTGTATGTGGATGAAAAGTTATGATACACAGTGCTTATGCCATTGAAAGGCTTTTTTTTTTTTCCTTCTCCCAATTTGCCCACTTTGTGCAAGTTAGTATAAAAAAAATGAGAGAGATGAGTGCTTTAAGTAATACAAGATTTAGATTTCACATGTGTAGCTTATAAATTTGTACATAGCCTCTACTTTATATGTTACATGTCAGGTACTTACTCTTTCTCCTTTAAGAATACAATGTCCTTGGTTTTCTTTCTTTTTATTTTAAATTAATATGTAATCAACATTACCCTAGAAAAAATATGTGTTCTCAGGCTTTGTGCTCCTTACCGTGCATTTCAATTTTTTACTCCTATATTGTTTTTATAGTAGTTTTCCAAATTATACATGAACAATCACTGTCCCATTTTTGGGGGGCATTATTTTTAACACTTTCTTTAGATTACTTCTCTAACCCATTGCAACATGTAGGCCAATAAATAGTAAATTGAAAGTCTTTTGGCGGGCATTGTTATCCCTCATTTTAGCACCTTTTCACCTATCTGTTCGCACTTGCTTAAGTTTCCAGCGTTCCTGGATCCACTATTCTCCACTGGTAGGTCTTGTCGTTATCATTATTTAGTTTTTCATTTTGCAATGAATTGTGCAATTGCCTTCGAACATCATATCTATCTCTGTTGTGAAATTTGTTGTTTTTTTCACATGGAAGAGGAGAATGTTTTGCAACCCTGTTAGAAACCCTCAAACCTGAATGTTTATTCCGTAAGATTGTGATAAGAATGATTTCGGAGGATTGTTTGAATGTCGTATGGGCTAAGGGCTCCCAGTATGGAAAGTTTTAAAGTTTATTTGAACTGAACATCAGGTGTCCTAAGTAGGAAGTTTTGTCAGCATACCATCATAGACTGTTTGCATTCATGGAAGAACTTTTGAAAAGGTAGAGAACAAAAAGTGAGCCGAGGGTCTTTCCCTTAACCCATCGATGTCATCAATTTCACTATTAATTTGTCCTTTTTACTAAATTTATATTATTATCAATCATCTTTATTAGAAAGTATTGCCTAGCCGGAATTATTTTTGAAGGAAATGTCATTATCGAAAATAAAAATTTTACAAAAATGCTGCCAGGCTTAATTTTTTTTTGTTTGTTTGTTGTCCATGTGACTTGTTAGATGGAGATGTATGTTTGAAGTTTGTCTCAAGCTTTGCCAGTATGTTTCCCTGTGTTGAATAATATTACATGATAAGCAAAATAGAGGTTTATTTTAATCGGATTCTAATTAGTAAATACATGTAACTATATTATTGTGACCAGCTGAGACGGTGAGGGGGGATAGTGATAGAGCATTTGTCTCCAGATCGAGAGTTCCTTGCTTCGAATCCGATGATTGGTCAAACATGTCTTATTTCTCCGATTTCGTTCGAAACTGGGGGAGTCAGTGTCACTGTCAGTACATACATGTAACCGGCTGAGACGAGAGTCCAGGTCTACCCGCACCATATCGTGGGCCTCGTCCACAATATTATAGCCTGTACCTTTCAT
>RQTK01001391.1:69765-85970 GCA_003991915.1 Elysia chlorotica | reverse complement strand
GTTTGTCTCTCTCTCTCTCTCTCTCTCTCTCTCTCTCTCTCTCTCTCTCTCTCTCTCTCATATCCTGTAGTCACTGTTAGTTTGTGAACCTTCAACTAAATAGTCCTGTGCTTATATCTATTACAGTGGGTCTATACCTATAACATCTGTGATTTAGTTAATACTAGAAGTAGAATATGGATTAGTGCACTGTATAGCATACGCCTACGTTATAAGTTCATTATGATAATGCTATGCACACTTATAATAGTAATTATACTAATACCACAAAAATGTCACTACATGTATAACTAGTATCAGCTCCCCCGAACACGTTTTAAAGGCGATTTCGTTCCCTAGTGGTTGGGTCGGTGTCAGTTTAATGTGCCAGCTGAGACATAAGTCATGGTATCCCCGCCCTATCTCGTACGTAGCAGAACATTAAATTGTGAGACGTCAGTCTTGGGGCCCGTCCACAATATAGCCTATAAGTTGCTGACGTTGGACGTTAAAACCCAACCAACCAACCAACCAACCAACCAACCAGCTTTGGTATAAATCATAAGAAATGCAATAATGGATTCAATCATTTAAAGAGTTAAAATGTAATGTTACAAAAAATATTTGGGTACTATATCTATTAACTGTGGGTCTATACCTCTAAGATTTGAGATTTAGTTAATAGAATATGGATTAGAACACTCTATATCATTATGCCTACGTTATAAGTTCATTATGATAATTCTATGCACATTTATAATAGTAATTATACTAATACCACAAAAAATGATGTCACTATAACTAGTATCAGCTCCCCCGAACACGTTTTAAAACCGATTTCGCTCCCTAGTGGTTGGGTCGGTGTCAGTTTCATGTGACCGGCTGAGACAAGAGTCATGGTATCCCCGCCCTGTCTCGTGTGTGACAGAACATAAAATTGTGAGACATCAGTCTTGGGTCCCGTCCACAATATAGCATTTATAGTGCTGATGTTGGACGTTAAATGAACTCAACTCAACTCATCCCCGCCCTATCTCGCGTGTGTGTGGCAGCACATACAATTGTGAGACGTCAGTCTTGGGGCCCGTCCACAATATAGCCTATATAATGCTGATGTTGGACGTTAAATCAACTCAACAAAATCAACACAACCCTCACACTGCTGGATTTACTTAGATTGCATGGGGGGTCTGAGTGTCCTAGGATGCATACTTTTAGTGGTTTACAAAGAGGTCGCTTCCTATACGGCAACGGGCCCCACGACTTACGTCTGACAATATTATGTCATGCCGCACACGAGGCAGGGCGGGGATACCACGTCTCCTAATCTCAGTTGGTCACATTTACTGACACCGACCCAACCAGTTACAGGGGACGAATCCACAAGTAAATCTGACGATCGTAGGATTAGATCCGCGGACCTCCTGATCTGAAGACCAACGCTCTACCACTTAATCCAGTTCGCCCACCCCCCCCCCCCCTCCCTTCCTCTTTTACAACTGGTGGGGGGTCCTGGCCTCACCTTCAATCGGCACTGCTCGCATTCCGCTGGACATTCAATTGCAACACCTAATTGATGAAGAGTTCAGGTGTATTGTACAATTAAAATGATTGCGGTTGTATAAACGTTTAAAACCCATAGACTTTGGTTTCACTAAAAATATTCTAACCTTCCACAATCTGGTCATGTTGTGTGCCTAGCCTAATTATATGAACGCAATGTAGGCCTACTAATCAGTAGCGTATTGCGCAAAGCAACATTACGTCATACATTAATTTTGATCTTGATAGCTTACCACTTGAACTTGAAGTTCAACTTGATAAGGCCTCAGTGCATATTCAGTTTGTAACTGACTCGAAAAGACTTTAATAACTAGGGAGGCATATATTGCGGAGAAGTCCTAAGGCTAACGTTTGACAACTTTTATGTGCTGAGACTGAGTTGGTTTGACGTCCAACTCCAACATCATATAGGCTATATTGTGGACGGGCCCCAAGACTAACGTCTGACAATTTTATGTGCTGCCACACACAAAACAAGGCGGGGATACCACGACTTCTAAGCTATCTCAGCCGGTCACATAAGACTGACACCGACCCAAACAGTAGGGAACGCGATCGCCAGGGCTGGAACCAGGACCTTTTGCGTCGGAAGCCGATGTTCTACCCCAAGACCACCGTGCTGAGACAGGAGAAACAACAAGATACACGACTTTCGCCCCAACTTTCAGCCGGTCACACTAATAGTTCGAATTCAAGACATATTAAGGATATTTGAAAAAGTAAAATGCCACTGGAGTTGGGAAATACGAGAAGGCGTGTCATCTTGGTAACGTGTAGTGTGTCAGTTAGCGTTATGTTTTGCTACCAAAATTAATACAATGTATGACCTTGCATTTTTCATAGGGTTATTTTATTTAACAGGTGTGCATTGGTTTGAAACAAAACACTGCTTATCTTTGCACTACAGAGGCTTTAGTCAAGGGCAGAGAGAGAGAGAGAGAGAGAGAGAGAGAGAGAGAGAGAGAGAGAGAGCGTTAGGAAGAAGTAATGCATACACTGCAATTAAGACGTTAAGGAACAGGCAAATGAGATTGTTGTTTTCTTCTTCTCTTAAAAAATAAAATATTACTAAATATATCTAGTGGTTGCTAAATTTATCGGTGCATGCAAGCCACAGTTATTTTCCATTGAATTTCGAAATACATGTACATGTAATAATATACAGTAATGCATGGTTGCGAACGTTTACCCTTAGCGTATTTCAATGATTTATTTGCTTAGATTTTCTTTTTAACAACAATCCTCTTCGCAGTCTTCGGGGAGGTTAGTTTGGCAACACGTTCTGCAGAAACGAGGCTAGTGTTGCAACTGGAAACTTAGTGGAAAGTCCCGATCTACGGTGCGAACCGTGGTGCGAACAGTGCAGTACGCAAGCACGCCGTCTTGAGGTCGCGACTTTCATCTGACATTGTGTGTCGTTGTCACCTGTGCATCACATTGTCCGCTTGGTTAGCTAGCATTTTCTCCCCGGCTGGCAGCGTCTATATTTAGAAACAGGTGAATTTTGTCTACAAGTTTTATGGTTGACGCGTTCTCCTGACTTGCGTCACGGAAGCTACAGCGGACTATAAACTAATAGATCGCAGTCGTGCCTTTGACACAGTGGAAGGCTGCGTCAACACAGCACATAAATCTAAAAAAACAACACATGTGGTAACTTAGGAGGACGCGCAGAGGTCGTTGGATGACAGATATACAATGTACGTATTGATATACGTCTCATAAGTCCGCACGGTTGTACCTGACAATGCACTAAATCAGTCTACAGTCTCTGGTTATACGACGACAGATGGCATTGATATTTTATAAAAGACGAGATGGAGGCAAGACATAGCCTAGTACATGATTGTACTAGGCCTATGTTCTTCTAGACACGGAAAAGTTAAATGAGGAGAGAGCTATCTAGGCCTATGTCTTACTAGACACGGAAAAGTTAAATGAAGAGAGAGCTTAGATTATATTTAACGGCCAGACTTAAGAATTTGATTTGAACAAAAACACTGTAATAAAGTGAGTAGAGTATAGTAAAATTTCGACAAAAACAATACATTAAAAAACCGTGTAGTTCTACGATAAAGAGGCAGCAACACGATATACCGATAGATCTAATATCTAGTACTGTTTATAGACCTACATTCCGAATGTTATTAGATCCAAGAATTTGATTTGAACAAAGACATTCAAATACAGTGAGTATAGCGAAATTTCGACAAAAACATTACTTGTAGTGCGCATAGCAAAACACACAGAGCAATAAAACAATTATCTTTCCCCCCAAAAATCGTGTAATTCTACGATAGAGAGGCAGAAACACGATATACCAATTTGCATGATGTAGTGTTTATACATTCCCGGTGTTATTAATGGGTGCCAGATGGGCTAGACACACAGGACAATAAAATAATTATCTTTCCTTTCAATCTAAAGGATGGCATTTAGCCATAACGCTATTCTAAAAACGCACCGAGGCACGAGACAAAAATAAGTTGAAAATAGAATAGGAGTTGAAGCTGATCAAGCTCAATGGTGACTGATTTATCAACTTAAGCATCAACATTTAGCCTCTCTCCTGGAAATGTAAAAAGAGAAAAATAACACTCATGGAAGACACTTGCTTATTATGAAAAGGAACACTCATGGAAGACACTTGCTTATTATCATGTGTTCACAGAGAGGGTTATTAATTGCTGTTGTTGAGTAGTAGAGTTGGCTAATTTACACCGAACATCAGCACTATCTGTGCTATATTATGGACGGGCACCAAAACTGACAATTTTATGTGATGCCACACACGAGACAGGACGGGGATACCATGACTCCTGTCTCAGCCAGTCACATTAAACTGACAACGACCCAACCAGCAAGGAGCGCAATTGCCAGAGCTCGAATCCAGACCTTTTGCGTTGGAGGCGATGTTCTACCCCAGGACTACCGCGCCCCCCATTATTAATTTCATATATGCGTTTCGTACTTCGGTACCCAATCTACCATTAATGGCAATGGGATTTCGAAACAAACAAAAAATATTCCATTTTGTTGGAATGGATAAAAAAATGTTCAACAAGCAGAAAATACATAGTGGTGTCAATCTTGAGTTTGTTCTCTTGCTTAACATCCAACGTCAGCACGACATCGGGTATATTGTGGACGCGACGTCTGACACACACAGGACAGGGCAGAGAGACCAGGTACTCTGCACTGGGTGCGATACTTTCAAACTGGAACCCACGCCCCACCCCACCCCCTTTCCCCGCAAATTATATACAAAATACACCAAAACAACAGACTGAAAACAACTTCAAAACCCTGGAGATTAGGGTTAAGATCATGTTTTTAAGCAGGCGTGTTTTTAGATAAACAGCCAGTATAAAGTGAACAAGGGCGCAGGCTCAAGTGGCTGCTGGATCGGAAAAGTAAAGTTAGTAAAAGTGAACAAAATTATCCTATTTCTAAAGGGACTTTTTAATGGTGGGTTTATCAAGCTTCTACAGAACAAGATCTTATTCATTAAAAAATCGATGATAATTAATAATACAGTAAAGTTGGAAATTTTAATCACGAACCATCAAATCTCAGAATACAAAATTATTGTAAAAACACATTTGTTTCATTTGCAATTTTCGGAATTAAAAAGAAAAAAAAAATGGTTTACAATCCAAGGGCAATAACTCAGTCTGATGAATGAGAATGAAGAACCAGTAGCTTGGTAGGTTAGTGTTATACACGTACACCAGCGCTCTATACTGATCAAAGAGAGCTCCACGGTTCAAGTTGAATCTGAGACAGTTTCTTTTTCTCCATACAGGGAATTTTATTCCACAAAAGATTACTCCACTTTTTCGGAAGAATTTAGTCGTGTTCAAGAAGCCGAAACATCCTAGTGTCAATTTATGGTAAATATTTTGTTAGTTTGTGTGCTTTATTGTTATTGTTCTTTTTCAGAATTGTGTAGCATTATCAATCATAATTCATTTAATGGACTGCTGTTTGATAAGTCGAGTAAAACCGTAAGAAGTTTTTAACTTCCAATAAAGTAACATAACTCTTGGAAAAAAAAATTTAATTGCATTCAGGAAACCTAGGGGAAGCTTAATTAACAAACCAATACTTTTCCTTTTCCTAGCCACTCTTAATCACTGAGTCTTAAAATTCTCGGCTATCTCAGCCCGCAGTTTCAGAGCTTTTGTTTTTCTGTTGCCACGTATTGAGAGCTTAGTCAGTTGGCCCTACGAACTCTCTGGCACCAATCTCCACTAATTACCACAACTTTGTAGCCGGCATCTCTCAGCTCTTTGGTCAGGTTTAGGTATTTTTTTCTTTTGTATATATGGGTCTCTTCCATTTTGCTTTCATATGGAACCTACCATGATAAACTATTGCATTAAAGTTGAATGGATAACGATTTCCAGTTTCTTTGATTACACTGGGGTGACTGTCCCATTCTGGAAGGTCTGCTGAAACTTCCCAGTCGTCACACCCGTCTAGTAAGCCTAACCTTTGGTTTGTTGTTTTGATCGACCTTCCGTGCCATGACTTAGTGCCTCCCTCTGTTTGGAATATCACTGCACTTGTTTCAGGGACGGTGGTCTCTCCTTTAGCCGTGTCTATAAGTGTGGCAAGTTCCTGAAGGACTCTATTATGCCTCCATGTATATCTTCCCTGTAAGACAGGAGTCTACCTGTCTCGTGTGTGGCAGCACATAAACTGTCAGAGGTCAGTCTTGGGGCCCGTCCACAATATAGCCTATATAGTGCTGATATTGGACATTAAAAACAACAACAACATCTTCCCTGTGAGTGTGAGAGGGTGATTTTGCAGGAGCTCAAGACTGTGTGGTCCGTGTGCCTTGGCATAGCGGGCAAGTGGGGTCTTCTTTCTTTCCCCACCCCATCAGATTTGCGTTAGAAGTTCAATACATGTACAGTGTACTTCAAATAGATCAGCTTGCATCCAAATGAAACTGACAAAAGAAAATTCTCTTTACAAAAAATGATTTTATTGATATGTTGTAATAGGAAACATCATTTTGTACAATAGAAATTATGTGGCAGGGAAATTTTGGTTTTAACAGTAAACAGGAAAAAAAAAAATTACATCGTTGGCCTGCATAACAGGACCCTGCACTGCCAGAAAGGAGATGGAGATAAAAAAAAAAAAAAAGAAAGACTAAAATGAAAATGTTAAGCATTTTACAATGTAAAGGCAAATGGAATGTATTTATTGTGGTAAATATGTAACATTGTCATTATTATTATTATAAATATGTACAAGTTAAAAGATGTATAGAACCACCAAAGAAGTACATGATCTATGAGCACGTAATTGACTAAAATCTGCCATCTTACTTTATGCTCACTATTATTATTAGGAATGTTTCAAATCAGGTATATTAAAAAAAAATGACAAAAATAGATGTAAATATTAGATTTAAAAAATTACATGCAAAACTTTTTTTGGAAGGAAACACTACATGGAATGTTGTATCTTGTATAGGAATAGTTTAACATCAAATTGAAATCCTCAAGGAAGGAAAAAGAATCGTATCTCACATGTGTATATATAAAAAAAGTTATACAATTTTAAAATACTTTCTAATCTGAAGGAACAAGATTAATATAGACCATGATTCAATTTTTCTTTCCTATACACCAATGCAAAAAGTCTACATTACTGTAACTATGACAGCATAACCCATAATAACCATGATCATAATCTGCAATATTTTCAAGAACCAAGCCAAAAAAGCACTAACTTGCCAACCCAAACCTATTCTTGAACTATTTGTAACAGCATTTAACCTTTAATTTTCTTTTATTACTATATATACTACTAACAAAGTTTTCCTTTTAAATATTTGGAAATGTCTTACAAAAAGTGTCTACCTGAATTCTAGATGATTTTATCCATGCATATTGTTATATCTTGAAAAGAAAACCTTTAGTGCCTAGATTTGGGTGGGTAGAAAAATGTTACTCTCCCTTTTGATTTCAGATTGTGCAAAAAGTTAACAAATTCAGATCAAATATTTTTCTGGTTTAATTAATAACTTTTCTTGATATATATGGGCTGATGAAAATGTGAGAATCTGTGAGTGTCCGTAAAGCGCTTTAAAGCAATTATTGTGGAATTGGGCGCTACACAAGCTACTTACCATCATCATCATTATTACATGTATTACTATAATTTTATTTCTTTTCTTCGTGTGTGAACCACAATCTGGACTGCAAGTAGACCTACCATACGAGATTGTTACTTTTATAATTTCTATTATTCTCCCATTTCAGCAGCTTCACACTTGGGGAAGTTCTAGACAATTTTGACCCAATGTTTCATTAAATAATATGTATATAAAATTATGTATATATTATTTTCCACATTCCTTACAAACAAAGACACTGGCACACAGATTTCATTCATCATCTTCCTTTTCATAGCCACTTACAAAATGACAAATTTATCAAAAATAGGCACTTAAGAATGGGTTAAAAATTCCCTTTTTTGTTGGGGATGGCAGAAAATATACAACCAATATACAGTACAATCATAATGTCTAAAAAAATGTGCTTACAGTTTCTCAAGAAAACATAAATAAACTTATTTTCAAAAATACAATTTAAACTTTGCAAATGGCTGACAGAGTTTTCTGCCCACCCCCATTTTCTAAAGTACATGACCGAGGCAAATCTGACATCAAACCGTGTTTAAAAAAAAATGTTGACGTGAATACTCTCATTTGTGCCATCACACCCATCATCCATGATTCTTACTTGTGAAAGTTCTAAAATGTGTTAAAATAGCCCAGATATCTTTGAGCCCATGGAGGAATTTCGAAAACAGAACACATATTGATGGATCTGCTCCTATCCTATCAAACCACAAAAGATCATAGCCAAAGTAAACAAACATCACCATCATCATCATCATTTCGCTATCTCAGACATTCATTCACCTTCATAAACATCAACTGTCTACTACCACTTCATTCAAACAATGGCACTCCAAACTTGCATAATTAGTCAACCATCAATTCAAAGCTGACCTGCCCCATATTTTCAACGCGGTTGTGGATGATGTTTCGAGCATAGACCCTGCAGGTCATCATGAGGAGAATGCCTGGCGTCGGGCCGTCAAAGCGGAGAAAGGCTATCGGTGAGCGGTAGCCCTGCTGGTTCCGGAACGGGAAGTACTTGAAATGGAATCCTCCCTTTGGGTAGATAATAAGATCACCCATGTTTTCGACGGTAGCCGGATCCTGGGAAAATAAATATCAAATAATGAATAACTGTAATCCATTCTTATAAGACTTATAGAAGGATTTTTTTTTTGAAGTTTTGCGAAAAAATGTAATCTAGTGATAAAATGATCAGAGCTTAATATCATCTTAAAAAAGGAGGAGAGAAACAGATATGACTACTGAAAAGATGTTTTTTTTTCTTACAGGGGATATGGAGTAGTGCTTCTTTAAGATACAATCATTTAAGTGCATTTAGACTAGAAATAAACTGTGTTAAGATATTTTACTATCTTTATGCTTTGAAACAGATAAAAAAGGAGGAAACTAGACCAAAAAAAGGAAAAACTATATATATATAAAAAAAAAGAGGATCAACCACTATGTCATTACTGCTAATCTTACACCATTTAACTAAATCCTGGTAAAACATAAGAGCTTTTTTTTGTCAATATCTGTATTTTTGTTTTTATCAATGCGAAAAATGAATTGAGTAACATCTCAACAACTTTGAAAATGCGACTTTGCAAAGTTTAAAAAAAACCAAACAAGTAACCAAGCCAAACCAATTGAACTGCTGAAATAAGTATCACTGTGAACTCACATCTCCTGAGCATTCAATCTGGACCCACCACGGGCCAAGTTCTTCCCACGACGGCCTCAAAAAGTCTGGCACAGTATCATTTGTGAATTCCTCGGGGAACCAGTCGTATATCTGAAACATGAATGTGAGGAGAGGTTTAACTTTTGATTTCCTAACGCCAAACTTGAGCCACAAGCCTATCTTGCAGACATGCCTCAAGATTAACATTTGACAATTTCATGTTTTACCATATGAAGAGAGAGAAACGATTACCAGATATCATACATCGTCACATTCTCTACGCTTTTGCTTAAAAAAAATGTAACAATTGAGTGAGATTCCATGGGGTTGGTGCTACTTTGGTTTTATTCATCTTTTGCCAATCACCATACACCAAAGGACCTACTTTGTGCATCTTCAACAAATCATCATACACCCAAGGACCTACTTTGCTCATCTTTTAGTTTACCAATCATCATACACCGCAGGACCTATTTTGTTCATCTTCTGCCAATCATCATACACCCCAGGACCTAATTTGTTCATCTTTTAGTTTACCAATCATCATACACCCCAGGACCTAATTTGTTCATCTTTTAGTTTACCAATCATCATACACCCCAGGACCTACTTTGTTCATCTTCTGCCAATCATCATACACTCAAGGACCTACTTTGTTCATCTTTTGCCAATCACCAAACACCCCAGGACCTACTTTTTTCATCTTTTAGTTTATGAATTTCACACACCCCAGGACCTACTTCGTTCATCTTTTAGTTTACCAATCATCATACACCCCAGGACCCACTTTGTTCATCTTTTAGTTTACCAATCATCATACACCCCAGGACCTACTTTGTTCATCTTTTAGTTTACCAATTATCATACACCCCAGGACCTACTTTGTTCATTTTTTAGTTTACCAATCATCATACACCCCAGGGCCTACTTTGTTCATCTTTTAGTTTATCAATCATCATACACCCCAGGACCTACTTTGTTCATCTTTTATCAATCATCATTCACCCCAGGATTTACTTTGTTCATCATATATCAATCATCATTCACCCCAGGACTTACTTTGTTCATCTTTTATCAATCATCATTCACCCCAGGACCTACTTTGTTCATCTTTTAGTTTACCAATCATCATCCACCCAAGGACCTACTTTGTTCATATTCTGCCAATCATCATACACCCCAGGACCTACTTTATCTTTTACCGATCATCATACACCCCAGGACCTACTTTGTTCATCTTTTACCAATCATCATACACCCCAGGACCTCCTTTGTTCATCTTCTACCAATCATCATACACCCAAGGACCTACTTTGTTCATCTTCTGTCAATCATCATACACCCCAGGATCTACTTTGTTCATCTTTTACCAATCATCATACACCCCAGGACCTACTTTGTTCATCTTTTATCAATCATCATACACCCCAGGACCTACTTTGTTCATCTTTTTCAAATGGTTAGTAGTATGTGGGGTCCTGGATGAAACAAGTAGAAAATCAAATGGAATCATCATACACCCCAGGACCTACTTTGTTCATCTTTTGCCAACCATCATACATCCCAGGACCTACTTTGTTCATCTTTTTGTTTACAAACCATCATACACCCAGGACCTACTTTGTTCATATTCTGCCAATCATCATACACCACAGAACCTACTGTGTTCGTCTTTTACCAATCATCATACACCACAGGACCTACTTTGTTCATCTTTTACCAATCACCATACACCCCAGGACCTACTTTGTTCATCTTTTAGTTTACCAATCATCATACACCCCAGGACCGACTTTGTTCATCTTTTAGTTTATCAAACATCATACACCCCAGGACCTACTTTGTTCATCTTTTAGTTTACCAATCATCATACACCCCAGGACCTACTTTATTCATCTTTTAGTTTACCAATCATCTCACAACCCTGGACCTACTTTGTTCATCTTTTACCAATCATCATACACCCCAGGAACTACTTTGTTCATCTTTTAGTTTATCAACCATCATACACCCCAGGACCTACTTTGTTCATCTTTTAGTTTACCAATCATCATACACCAAAGAACCTACTTTGTTCATCTTCTACCAATCACCATACACCCCAGGACCTACTTTGTTCATCTTTTATCAATCATCATTCACTCCAGGACTTACTTTGTTCATCTTTTATCAATCATCATTCACCCCAGGACCTACTTTGTTCATCTATTAGTTTACCAATCATCATTCACCCCAGGACCTACTTTGTTCATCTTTTATCAATCATCATTCACCCCAGGACTTACTTTGTTCATCTTTTATCAATCATCATTCACCCAAGGACCTACTTTGTTCACATTCTGCCAATCATCATACACCCCAGGACCTACTTTGTTCATCTTTTGCCAATCATCATACACCCAAGAACATACTTTGTTCATCATTTACCAATCACCATACACCCGGACCTACTTTGTTCATCTTTTAGTTTACCAATCACCATACACCCCAGGACCTATTTTGTTCATCTTCTACCAATCACCATACACCCCAGGACCTACTTTGTTCATCGTATACCAATCATCATACACCCCAGGACCTACTTTGTTCATCTTCTGCCAATCATCATACACCCCAGGACCTACTTTGTTCATCTGCCAATCATCATACACCCCAGGACCTACTTTGTTCATCTTTTATCAACCATCATTAGTTTTGCTGCTTCACACAGTTCCCACCCAGCTGCTCCACGTCAAACACACAGACTTTGTTCAGCTCTTGCGAGCGCCGCGTGCGAATCTCACGACAGTCCTTGAAGTTGTCTCCCTGCTGGAGCTCGTACTCATAGTCTACAGGAAAGGATGGGAGACAAAAACGATGGTATATTACTGGTGAGAAGATTTTAAGATATTGCCGCTTAAAAAAAAATCATTTATTCCCTTTCTCAGATTGTAAGTGACCTAGGTTCCCCTAGGAGATCCTATGCGTTGAAATAAACCTCATGTCCTCAAATTCAATTTACTATATAAATTATAATGAAGAAAAAGGTGCAAATTTAAAGAAAAAGTAGAAATAAAATTGGATTTCAATCCCCAAAAACAAGATTTTTTTTCCAGCATTTATTAAGCTGCCCTATCCCTGGAAAAAATCTGACTATTTTTAATTTAAGCTTCCACGAAATGACAACGGGACTTTTATCTCAGCCTGTCCCATTATACTGTTGACCCGAACTGATCAGGGATTGAACCAGGAACCCACCGAGCAGAAGGTGCATATATTCTACTGTTGGACCATTTCTCGATCAAGTTGCTATTCCGCAAATTTACTGTCACTAAAGTAAAACTATTTACATTATCAATATCAACTAGGAAACTTTAAATTAGTAGAATACACCCCCCCCCCAACCCCAAAAAAAAAAAAAAGTTAGTAGACAGTATGGTACTCATCACATACAGTTTACCTTAAGATCATGCAGAATCTGGACCAGACTTACAGATTTTAGCTATAAAAAAGTCTCTAGAGAGGTTAAAAACTCCTTTAAAAAAACCCAAAAAAAAAGGACAGCCTAGAAACTTTGAAACAAAATTGCCGTTAACTCAAAGAAAATCTCCGACAGGGCTAGAAAACAAACTAGTGAATTTGGTACATATTAATACTATAAGGACAATTTTTTAAATTATGATGAAAATAAAAACAACAAAACGATCACCCTCCCCCCTAAAAAATATGATGCTTGAAGATTGTCATTGGTTTATTTTTATAAACCCAGGAGAGTATTTAACTGATTTTTTTTTCAACTTGATTTACTCACTATGATTTTTCATTTTTTTGGGCATTTCAAATTTCATAGCATGTACAAAACAATCAAAAACCCTATTCAACTTAAAAAATCCACAAGAAATATAAGGCTTACACAAGTCTAATAATTTACATAGAAAATATTAACTGCATGACAGGGTTAAATTATTTTACTACCATCGTTAAAAATATTAGAAACCTTACATTGAATATAAGCTTCCAAATGATCAAGGTAATGGAAGTATGTGGTACTGTCTCCCTTGACAAACCGGATCAGAGTGGTGGAGGCGTCTGGCTGCGGCCGAAACCCCATACCTGGTACCTGGTTAAGGAAAAAAAAAAGTATTACTTAAGATTGGCTAAAAAAAACAACAACAGAATCACACCCATTTTATACAGAGATAGACAAGCAAAGATAGAAAAAGTGAGATTGATAGATAGATAGAGAGAGAGAGAGAGAGAGAGAGAGAGAGAGAGAGAGAGAGAGAGAGAGAGAGAGAGAACAGTCCGACCATTAACTCGACATATCTTTGTCAAATTCTTTCCTAGATAGACTTACAGGGTCAGTCATTTAGTGTGTCAAAGAGATTACAAACAAAAGATTTTCTTGATCTTCCACCACACAGTCCTTTACTTAGCCTTCGTTTGTCTGCTAAAAAAGGTATGGAATGTAGCTGGGTGTATGTATACAAACGCGTCTCTTGAAGTTGGACATTTCATTCATTGCCTTAGAACTCTGAATGTAAAAGACGGCCATCAAAACGAGTAGATTCGTCTATTGAGGATAAACTGCGTCCTCTTCCTTTTTCTTCTTTTGCCTCTTCTTCTTTCTTCTTGTTCTTCCTCTTCTACTTGCTCATGTTCTTGTTCTCCTTCTTCAGTGGGAGAATAGAAATATTTTGTCTTTCTCTTCTTCTCTATATATTAACCGTAATTTACTTTTTTTTTTGTGAGATTGTAATAAATTAGGTCCAAATTGTATTGCATTTATAAAGTTCAGTAGGCTCCCTCCTACAGAACAAAAAATGGGAAAAAGAGCAAATAACCAGAAAGTGTAATGAGAACAAAACTCAAACCTGAAGGATAGAGGATGGACCTTGCAACGTTGGGTCATTCCAGTCCACAATCCAGAAGAAAATGGCAAAGAATGCTGCAGACATTCCAATCAGAGCGCACACGAACAATAAAAGGGATCCAATATACAATACTGAGGAGGAAAAAAAATGTGATATATATCATCACTTGAATAATAATATGATCCTAGATGCTTTGCTGTCTTTCAAACTTTGCAATCCAAGCATGAAGAGGAGTAGGCCTATAAAAAAAAACTTTGATTGAACAAAGCTACAAATGTAAATCTTTACAAAAAAATACACATACATGCTGTGCATGGCGATTATTTTACTTAATAGTCAATCATCTTAAAGAATTAGTAGCTCTAGTCTAGAGCTTAGCTTTAAAATTCTACGGTCAAGTACATGTATACAAAAAAATTTAGATCTAGTCGTCTTAGTATTAGGGCCTACATAATATATAGCTATAGATCTAGATCTTGTGCATGTCTACTAGCCTGTGTGCAAAATTTGGGGGACATAGAGAATTTGGATTAAAACCCGTATACATTTAGATCTAGATCTATATATTCTATATGCCTGGATAAACTATAGATATAAAGAGGCAAAAGATCGTAAAATCATGATGATGAACAAGATCAACACATTTCTCTTACACCAATCAATTGGGCTCCTGCCCATAAGAAGGTTTTCCTCTGAATTGTAAAGCCATTGTTTGGTCTGTGTCAATCTGTCCGCAAATGTTTCACGCTGAATTCCAGTACTATTGATTGTGCTTTGATATAGAGCAGAGCTTGTGGCCGAATAGGCCGAAGCTGATACATGAGACGCCATCTTGTTACCTCTGTTTTTTTAACACCGCGCTTCCGCATTGAGATTCTCCAGATGGCTATTTTTAGTCCAAATGTTTAGAAATCTAAATTTAGCAGTGAAATCATTATCGATTAATACATGTGAGGGTTTAATGGAAAAAGTTAGAAATTACAGCGAATTTAAATTAATAGAATCTTTTACCTAAGCTGAAAAAGATTAAGATTAACATTTTAGAAAACTTTATATAAAATTTGACACTTTAGATAAAGTAAAATGAACCGCAGTACATAGTTGTAATATCAAGTGACGACAGATGCATTTTACTTATCGATATTATTTAACTAGGCCTAGGCAGATTGCTTGTTTCGCAATACCAAAATGAATTCATTCGTTTAGTTGAAGTAATTTTTCTCCTCTCCGTTATTTATTGTTGTTCTGACAATGTTGTTTTATTACTAAGATCAATTGTTCAAAAGATAGATTTAGTTCGAAACAAAATATAAGCATTTTCGCAACAAGGATAACAAACAACATGGCGGCGAGCATAGATTGGAAACTACAACTAAGACAAAAACTTAAACAGCGCAATTATAAACAGTCACAACCATTCACAAGTTTAATTCAGACAAGTAAGGATGCCAATGATTGTTTTTCTGTTTCTAATCACCCTAGGCTTGTTTGTCAATTGTTCTAACTGACATAGATGACTCTGAAGGAACCTAAATAGATCTATTTTAAAGGCTATACTATACTATAGATCTAGATTCTATATTTAGCTGAAATTATATGTCCCAAAGAAAGTGAGTCAGAATCGACAAAGAGACTTCTCCAAGAACTGCAGATCGAAATGTATTTAGATGTATAGCCTGTGGCATCGTTGTTTCATTTATTGCTGCCCTACAACATCTGTGTAGACTTTTGATTGATGCACTCAATAGGGCCTAAATTATAATTTAAAAAATCCTGCACTTGCTTATAGTTATAATTTTACTAAAACTACAACCATCGCAAGTAACAAGGGAAGTTGAAAAAAAAGAGCAGATTTCAGTGGGAATCTTACATTTATTAGCATCCATTCCAACATTTCTCGTAGGACATGATTCTAGAATCTAGGCTATTTTAAGTTCCAAGATATCCTGTATTATTTTATTTTTTTTGGGGGGGG